>CAWVRF010001549.1:0-229606 GCA_963932465.1 Maratus speciosus
TATATAGACATAATATATAATACATATAGGGTCCAATAATCGATATACAGGATTCACTAATCGATTATATAGACATAATATATAATAAATATTCGGTCCACTAATCGATTATATAGACATAATATATAAAAAATATAGTTATATAGACATAATATATAATACATATAGGGTCCAATAATCGATATATATAGTTATATAGACATAACATATAATAAATATAGTGTCCAATAATCGATATATATAGTTATATAGACATAATATATAATAAATATAGGGTCCAATAATCGATATATATAGTTATATAGACATAACATATAATAAATATAGGGTCCAATAATCGATATATATATAGTTATATAGACATAACATATAATAAATATAGGGTTCAATAATCGATTATATAGACATAATACATAAAAAATATAGTTATATAGACATAATATATAATAAATATTGGGTCCACTAATCGATTATATAGACAGAATATATAAAAAATATAGTTATATAGACATAATATATAATAAATATAGGGTCCAATAATCGATATATATAGTTATATAGACATAATATATAATACATATAGGGTCCAATAATCGATATACAGGATTCACTAATCGATTATATAGACATAATATATAATAAATATTGGGTCCACTAATCGATTATATAGACATAATATATAAAAAATATAGTTATATAGACATAATATATAATACATATAGGGTCCAATAATCGATATATATAGTTATATAGACATAACATATAATAAATATAGGGTCCAATAATCGATATATATAGTTGTATAGACATAATATATAATAAATATAGGGTCCAATAATCGATATATATAATTATATAGACATAAAATATAATAAATATAGGGTCCAATAATCGATATATATATAGTTATATAGACATAACATATAATAAATATAGGGTTCAATAATCGATTATATAGACATAATACATAAAAATATAGTTATATAGACATAATATATAATAAATATTGGGTCCACTAATCGATTATATAGACATAATATATAAAAAATATAGTTATATAGACATAATATATAAAAAATATAGGGTCCACTAATCGAATATATAGACAGAATATATAAAAAATATAGTTATATAGACATAATATATAATAAATATAGGGTCCACTAATCGATTATATAGACATAATATAGAAAAAATATAGTTATGTAGGCATAATATATAATAAATATTGGGTCCACTAATCGATTATATAGACATAATATATAAAAAATATAGTTATATAGACATAATATATAATACATATAGGGTCCAATAATCGATATATATAGTTATATAGACATAACATATAATAAATATAGGGTCCAATAATCGATATATATATTTTCATAGACATAACATATAATAAATATAGGGTCCAGTAATCGATATATATAGTTATATAGACATAACATATAATAAATATAGGGTCCAATAATCGATATATATAGTTATATAGACATAACATATAATAGATATAGGGTACAATAATCGATATATTTAGTTATATAGACATAACATATAATAAATATGGGGTCCAATATTCGATATATCTAGTTATATAGACATAACATATAATAAATATAGGGTCCAATAATCGATTATATAGACATAATTCATAAAAAATATAGTTATATAGACATAATATATAATAAATATAGGGTCCAGTAATCGATATATATAGTTATATAGACATAATATATAATAAATATAGGGTCCAATAATCGATATATATAGTTATATAGACATAACATATAATAAATATAGGGTCCAATAATCGATATATATAGTTATATAGACATAATATATAATACATATAGGGTCCAATAATCCATATATATAGTTATATAGACATAACATATAATAAATATAGGGTCCAATAATCGATATATATATAGTTATATAGACATAACATATAATAAATATAGGGTCCAATAATCGATTATATAGACATAATTCATAAAAAATATAGTTATATAGACATAATATATAATAAATATAGGGTCCAGTAATCGATATATATAGTTATATAGACATAATATATAATAAATATAGGGTCCAATAATCGATATATATAGTTATATAGACATAACATATAATAAATATAGGGTCCAATATTCGATATATATAGTTATATAGACATAACATATAATAAATATAGGGTCCAATAATCGATATATATATAGTTATATAGACATAACATATAATAAATATAGGGTCCAATAATCGATATATATATAGTTATATAGACATAACATATAATAAATATAGGGTCCAATAATCGATATATATATTTTCATAGACATAACATATAATAAATATAAGTCCAATAATCGATATATATAGTTATACAGACATAATATATAATACATATAGGGTCCAATAATCGATATATATAATTATATAGACATAACATATAATAAATATAGGGTCCAATAATCGATATATATAGTTATATAGACATAACATATAATAAATATATAGGGTCCAATAATCGATATATATAGTTATATAGACATAACATATAATAAATATATAGGGTCCAATAATCGATATATATATAGTTATATAGACATAACATATAATAAATATAGGGTCCAATAATCGATATATATAATTGTATAGACATAACATATAAAAAATATAGGGTCCAATAATCGATATATATAGTTATATAGACATAACATATAATAAATATAGCGTCCAATAATCGATATATATAGTTATATAGACATAATATATAATAAATATAGGGTCCAATAATCGATATATATAGTTATACAGACATAACATATAATAAATATAGGGTCCAATAATCGATATATATATAGTTATATAGACATAATATATAATAAATATAGGGTCCACTAATCGATTATATAGACATAATATATAAAAAATATAGTTATATAGACATAATATATAATAAATATAGGGTCCAATAATCGATATATATAGTTATATAGACATAATATATAATAAATATAGGGTCCAATAATCGATATATATAGTTATATAGACATAACATATAATAAATATAGGGTCCAATAATCGATATATATATAGTTATATAGACATAACATATAATAAATATAGGGTCCAATAATCGATATATATATTTTCATAGACATAACATATAATAAATATAGGGTCCAATAATCGATATATAGAGTTATATAGACATAACATATAATAAATATAAGTCCAATAATCGATATATATAGTTATATAGGCATAATATATAATACATATAGGGTTCAATAATCGATATATATAATTATATAGACATAACATATAATAAATATAGGGTCCAATAATCGATATATATAGTTATATAGACATAATATATAATACATATAGGGTCCAATAATCGATATATATAGTTATATAGACATAACATATAATAAATATAGGGTCCAATAATCGATATATATAGTTTTATAGACATAACATATAATAAATATATGGTCCAATAATCGATATATATAGTTATATAGACATAATATATAATACATATAGGATCCAATAATCGATACACAGGATTCACTAATCGATTATATACACATAATATATAAAAAATATAGTTATATAGACATAATATATAACAAATATAGGGTCCACTAATCGATTATATAGACAGAATATATAAAAAATATAGTTATATGGACATAATATAGAATAAATATAGGGTCTACTAATCGATTATATAGACAAAATATATAAAAATATAGTTATATAGGCATAATATATAATAAATATTGTTCCACTAATCGATTATATAGACATAATATATAAAAAATATAGTTATATAGAAATAATATATAATAAATATAGGGTCCAATAATCGATATATATAGTTATATAGACATAACTTATAAAAAATATAGGGTCCAATAATCGATATATATAGTTATATAGACATAACATATAATAAATATAGGGTCCAATAATCGATATATATAGTTATCTAGACATAATATATAATAAATATAGGGTCCAATAATCGATATATATAGTTATACAGACATAACATATAATAAATATAGGGTCCAATAATCGATATATATAGTTTTATAGACATAACATATAATAAATATAGGGTCCAATAATCGATATATATAGTTATATAGACATAATATATAATACATATAGGGTCAAATAATCGATATACAGGATTCACTAATCGATTATATAGACATAATATATAAAAAATATAGTTATATAGACATAATATATAACAAATATAGGGTCCACTAATCGATTATATAGACAGAATTTATAAAAAAATATAGTTATATAGATATAATATATAATAAATATAGGGTCTACTAATCGATTATACAGACATAATATATAAAAAATATAGTTATATAGGCATAATATATAATAAATATTGGGTCCACTAATCGATTATATAGACATAATATATAAAAAATATAGTTATATAGACATAATATATAATAAATATAGGGTCCAATAATCGATATATATAGTTATATAGACATAACATAATAAATATAGGGTCCAATAATCGATATATATAGTTATATAGACATAACATATAATAAACATAGGGTCCAATAATCGATATATATAGTTATATAGACATAATATATAATAGATATAGGGTCCA
This sequence comes from Maratus speciosus, assembly GCA_963932465.1. Lineage (NCBI taxonomy): Eukaryota > Metazoa > Arthropoda > Arachnida > Araneae > Salticidae > Maratus > Maratus speciosus. The sequence continues at coordinate 4,670 of CAWVRF010001549.1, forward strand.
ATAATCGATATATATAGTTATATAGACATAACATATACTAAATATAGGGTCCAATAATCGATATATATATAGATATATAGTCATAAAATATAATAAATATAGGGTCCAATAATCGATACATATAGTTATATAGACATAACATATAATAAATATAGTGTCCAATAATCGATATATATAGTTTTATAGACATAACATATAATAAATATAGGGTCCAATAATCGATATATATAGTTATATAGACATAATATATAATAAATATAGGGTCCAATAATCGATATATATAGTTATATAGACATAACATATAATAAATATAAGTCCAATAATGGATATATATAGTTATATAGACATAATATATAATACATATAGGGTCCAATAATCGATATATATAATTATATAGACATAATATATAATAAATATAGGGTCCAATAATCGATATATATAGTTATATAGACATAACATATAATAAATATAGGGTCCAATAATCGATAAATATATAGTTATATAGACATAACATATAATAAATATAGGGTCCAATAATCGATATATATAGTTATATAGACATAACATATAATAAATATAGTGTTCAATAATCGATATATATAGTTTTATAGACATAACATATGATAAATATAGGGTCCAATAATCGATATATATAGTTTTATAGACATAAAATATAATACATATAGGGTCCAATAATCGATATATATAGTTATATAGACATAATATATAATACATATAGGGTCCAATAATCGATATACAGGATTCACTAATCGATTATATAGACATAATATATAATAAATATTGGGTCCACTAATCGATTATATAGACATAATATATAAAAAATATAGTTATATAGACATAATATATAATACATATAGGGTCCAATAATCGATATATATAGTTATATAGACATAACATATAATAAATATAGTGTCCAATAATCGATATATATAGTTATATAGACATAATATATAATAAATATTGGGTCCAATAATCGATATATATAGTTATATAGACATAACATATAATAAATATAGGGTCCAATAATCGATATATATATAGTTATATAGACATAACATATAATAAATATAGGGTTCAATAATCGATTATATAGACATAATACATAAAAAATATAGTTATATAGACATAATATATAATAAATATTGGGTCCACTAATCGATTATATAGACAGAATATATAAAAAATATAGTTATATAGACATAATATATAATAAATATAGGGTCCACTAATCGATTATATAGACATAATATATAAAAAATATAGTTATGTAGGCATAATATATAATAAATATTGGGTCCACTAATCGATTATATAGACATAATATATAAAAAATATAGTTATATAGACATAATATATAATACATATAGGGTCCAATAATCGATATATATAGTTATATAGACATAACATATAATAAATGTAGGGTCCAATAATCGATATATATAGTTATATAGACATAATATATAATACATATAGGGTCCAATAATCGATATACAGGATTCACTAATCGATTATATAGACATAATATATAATAAATATTGGGTCCACTAATCGATTATATAGACATAATATATAAAAAATATAGTTATATAGACATAATATATAATAAATATAGGGTCCAATAATCGATTATATAGACATAATACATAAAAAATATAGTTATATAGACATAATATATAATAAATATAGGGTCCAGTAATCGATATATATAGTTATATAGACATAATATATAATAAATATAGGGTCCAATAATCGATATATATAGTTATATAGACATAACATATAATAAATATAGGGTCCAATATTCGATATATATAGTTTTATAGACATAACATATAATAAATATAGGGTCCAATAATCGATATATATAGTTATATAGACATAATATATAATACATATAGGGTCCAATAATCGATATATATAGTTATATAGACATAACATATAATAAATATAGGGTCCAATAATCGATATATATAGTTTTATAGACATAACATATAATAAATATAGGGTCCAATAATCGATATATATAGTTATATAGACATAATATATAATACATATAGGATCCAATAATCGATACACAGGATTCACTAATCGATTATATAGACATAATATATAAAAAATATAGTTATATAGACATCATATATAACAAATATAGGGTCCACTAATCGATTATATAGACAGAATATATAAAAAATATAGTTATATGGACATAATATAGAATAAATATAGGGTCCACAAATCGATTATATAGACATAATATATAAAAATATAGTTATATAGGCATAATATATAATAAATATTGTTCCACTAATCGATTATATAGACATAGTATATAAAAAATATAGTTATATAGACATAATATATAATAAATATAGGGTCCAATAATCGATATATATAGTTATATGACATAAAATATAAAAAATATAGGGTCCAATAATCGATATATATAGTTATTTAGACATAATATATAATAAATATAGGGTCCAATAATCGATATATATAGTTATATAGACATAATATATAATAAATATAGGGTCCAATAATCGATATATATAGTTATACAGACATAACATATAATAAATATAGGGTCCAATAATCGATATATATATAGTTATATAGACATAACATATAATAAATATAGGGTCCAGTAATCGATATATATAGTTATATAGACAAAACATATAATAAATATAGTGTCCAATAATCGATATATATAGTTTTATAGACATAACATATGATAAATATAGGGTCCAATAATCGATATATATAGTTATATAGACATAACATATAATAAATATAGGGTCCAATAATCGATATATATACTTATATAGACATAACATATAATAAATATAGGGTCCAATAATCGATATATATAGTTATATAGACATAACATATAATAAATATAGGGTCCAATAATCGATATATATAGTTATATAGACATAACATATAATAGATACAGGGTCCAATAATCGATATATTTAGTTGTATAGACATAACATATAATAAATATAGGGTCCAATAATCGATATATATAGTTATATAGACATAACATATAATAAATATAAGTCAAATAATCGGTGTATGTAGTTATATAGACATAATATATAATACATATAGGGTCCAATAATCGATATATATAATTATATAGACATAACATATAATAAATATAGGGTCCAATAATCGATATATATAGTTATATCGACATAATATATAATACATATAGGGTCCAATAATCGATATATATAGTTATATAGACATAACATATAATAAATATAGGGTCCAATAATCGATATATATATAGTTATATAGACATAACATATAATAAATATAGGGTTCAATAATCGATTATATAGACATAATACATAAAAAATATAGTTATATAGACATAATATATAATAAATATAGGGTCCACTAATCGATTATATAGACATAATATATAAAAATTATAGTTATATAGACATAATATATAATAAATATAGGGTTCAATAATCGAGATATATAGTTATATAGACATAATATATAATACATATAGGGTCCAATAATCGATATATATAGTTATATAGACATAACATATAATAAATATAGGGTCCAATAATCGATAGATATAGTTATATAGACATAACATATAATAAATATAGGGTCCAATAATCGATATATATAGTTTTATAGACATAACATATAATAAATATAGGGTCCAATAATCGATATATATAGTTATATAGACATAATATATAATACATATAGGGTCAAATAATCGATATACAGGATTCACTAATCGATTATATAGACATAATATATAAAAAATATAGTTATATAGACATAATATATAACAAATATAGGGTCCACTAATCGATTATATAGACAGAATTTATAAAAAAATATAGTTATATAGATATAATATATAATAAATATAGGGTCCACTAATCGATTATACAGACATAATATATAAAAAATATAGTTATATAGGCATAATATATAATAAATATTGGGTCCACTAATCGATTATATAGACATAATATATAAAAAATATAGTTATATAGACATAATATATAATAAATATAGGGTCCAATAATCGATATATATAGTTATATAGACATAACATAATAAATATAGGGTCCAATAATCGATATATATAGTTATATAGACATAACATATAATAAACATAGGGTCCAATAATCGATATATATAGTTATATAGACATAATATATAATAGATATAGGGTCCAATAATCGATATATACAGTTATATACACATAACATATACTAAATATAGGGTCCAATAATCGATATATATATAGATATATAGTCATAAAATATAATAAATATAGGGTCCAATAATCGATACATATAGTTATATAGACATAACATATAATAAATATAGTGTCCAATAATCGATATATATAGTTTTATAGACATAACATATAATAAATATAGGGTCCAATAATCGATATATATAGTTATATAGACATAATATATAATAAATATAGGGTCCAATAATCGATATATATAGTTATATAGACATAACATATAATAAATATAAGTCCAATAATCGATATATATAGTTATATAGACATAATATATAATACATATAGGGTCCAATAATCGATATATATAATTATATAGACATAATATATAATAAATATAGGGTCCAATAATCGATATATATAGTTATACAGACATAACATATAATAAATATATGGTCCAATAATCGATAAATATATAGTTATATAGACATAACATATAATAAATATAGGGTCCAATAATCGATATATATAGTTATATAGACATAACATATAATAAATATAGTGTTCAATAATCGATATATATAGTTTTATAGACATAAAATATAATACATATAGGGTCCAATAATCGATATATATAGTTATATAGACATAATATATAATACATATAGGGTCCAATAATCGATATACAGGATTCACTAATCGATTATATAGACATAATATATAATAAATATTCGGTCCACTAATCGATTATATAGACATAATATATAAAAAATATAGTTATATAGACATAATATATAATACATATAGGGTCCAATAATCGATATATATAGTTATATAGACATAACATATAATAAATATAGTGTCCAATAATCGATATATATAGTTATATAGACATAATATATAATAAATATAGGGTCCAATAATCGATATATATAGTTATATAGACATAACATATAATAAATATAGGGTCCAATAATCGATATATATATAGTTATATAGACATAACATATAATAAATATAGGGTTCAATAATCGATTATATAGACATAATACATAAAAAATATGGTTATATAGACATAATATATAATAAATATTGGGTCCACTAATCGATTATATAGACAGAATATATAAAAAATATAGTTATATAGACATAATATATAATAAATATAGGGTCCAATAATCGATATATATAGTTATATAGACATAATATATAATACATATAGGGTCCAATAATCGATATACAGGATTCACTAATCGATTATATAGACATAATATATAATAAATATTGGGTCCACTAATCGATTATATAGACATAATATATAAAAAATATAGTTATATAGACATAATATATAATAAATATAGGGTCCACTAATCGAATATATAGACAGAATATATAAAAAATATAGTTATATAGACATAATATATAATAAATATAGGGTCCACTAATCGATTATATAGACATAATATAGAAAAAATATAGTTATGTAGGCATAATATATAATAAATATTGGGTCCACTAATCGATTATTTAGACATAATATATAAAAAATATAGTTATATAGACATAATATATAATACATATAGGGTCCAATAATCGATATATATAGTTATATAGACATAACATATAATAAATATAGGGTCCAATAATCGATATATATATTTTCATAGACATAACATATAATAAATATAGGGTCCAGTAATCGATATATATAGTTATATAGACATAACATATAATAAATATAGGGTCCAATAATCGATATATATAGTTATATAGACATAACATATAATAGATATAGGGTACAATAATCGATATATTTAGTTATATAGACATAACATATAATAAATATGGGGTCCAATATTCGATATATCTAGTTATATAGACATAACATATAATAAATATAAGTCCAATAATCGATATATGTAGTTATATAGACATAATATATAATACATATAGGGTCCAATAATCGATATATATAATTATATAGACATAACATATAATAAATATAGGGTCCAATAATCGATATATATAGTTATATAGACATAATATATAATACATATAGGGTCCAATAATCCATATATATAGTTATATAGACATAACATATAATAAATATAGGGTCCAATAATCGATATATATATAGTTATATAGACATAACATATAATAAATATAGGGTCCAATAATCGATTATATAGACATAATACATAAAAAATATAGTTATATAGACATAATATATAATAAATATAGGGTCCAGTAATCGATATATATAGTTATATAGACATAATATATAATAAATATAGGGTCCAATAATCGATATATATAGTTATATAGACATAACATATAATAAATATAGGGTCCAATATTCGATATATATAGTTATATAGACATAACATATAATAAATATAGGGTCCAATAATCGATATATATATAGTTATATAGACATAACATATAATAAATATAGGGTCCAATAATCGATATATATATAGTTATATAGACATAACATATAATAAATATAGGGTCCAATAATCGATATATATATTTTCATAGACATAACATATAATAAATATAGGGTCCAATAATCGATATATAGAGTTATATAGACATAACATATAATAAATATAAGTCCAATAATCGATATATATAGTTATACAGACATAATATATAATACATATAGGGTCCAATAATCGATATATATAATTATATAGACATAACATATAATAAATATAGGGTCCAATAATCGATATATATAGTTATTTAGACATAACATATAATAAATATATAGGGTCCAATAATCGATATATATAGTTATATAGACATAACATATAATAAATATATAGGGTCCAATAATCGATATATATATAGTTATATAGACATAACATATAATAAATATAGGGTCCAATAATCGATATATATAATTGTATAGACATAACATATAAAAAATATAGGGTCCAATAATCGATATATATAGTTATATAGACATAACATATAATAAATATAGCGTCCAATAATCGATATATATAGTTATATAGACATAATATATAATAAATATAAGGTCCAATAATCGATATATATAGTTATACAGACATAACATATAATAAATATAGGGTCCAATAATCGATATATATATAGTTATATAGACATAATATATAATAAATATAGGGTCCACTAATCGATTATATAGACATAATATATAAAAAATATAGTTATATAGACATAATATATAATAAATATAGGGTCCAATAATCGATATATATAGTTATATAGACATAATATATAATAAATATAGGGTCCAATAATCGATATATATAGTTATATAGACATAACATATAATAAATATAGGGTCCAATATTCGATATATATAGTTATATAGACATAACATATAATAAATATAGGGTCCAATAATCGATATATATATAGTTATATAGACATAACATATAATAAATATAGGGTCCAATAATCGATATATATATTTTCATAGACATAACATATAATAAATATAGGGTCCAATAATCGATATATAGAGTTATATAGACATAACATATAATAAATATAAGTCCAATAATCGATATATATAGTTATATAGGCATAATATATAATACATATAGGGTTCATTAATCGATATATATAATTATATAGACATAACATATAATAAATATAGGGTCCAATAATCGATATATATAGTTATATAGACATAATATATAATACATATAGGGTCCAATAATCGATATATATAGTTATATAGACATAACATATAATAAATATAGGGTCCAATAATCGATATATATAGTTTTATAGACATAACATATAATAAATATAGGGTCCAATAATCGATATATATAGTTATATAGACATAATATATAATACATATAGGATCCAATAATCGATACACAGGATTCACTAATCGATTATATACACATAATATATAAAAAATATAGTTATATAGACATAATATATAACAAATATAGGGTCCACTAATCGATTATATAGACAGAATATATAAAAAATATAGTTATATGGACATAATATAGAATAAATATAGGGTCTACTAATCGATTATATAGACAAAATATATAAAAATATAGTTATATAGGCATAATATATAATAAATATTGTTCCACTAATCGATTATATAGACATAATATATAAAAAATATAGTTATATAGAAATAATATATAATAAATATAGGGTCCAATAATCGATATATATAGTTATATAGACATAACTTATAAAAAATATAGGGTCCAATAATCGATATATATAGTTATATAGACATAACATATAATAAATATAGGGTCCAATAATCGATATATATAGTTATCTAGACATAATATATAATAAATATAGGGTCCAATAATCGATATATATAGTTATATAGACATAATATATAATACATATAGGATCCAATAATCGATACACAGGATTCACTAATCGATTATATACACATAATATATAAAAAATATAGTTATATAGACATAATATATAACAAATATAGGGTCCACTAATCGATTATATAGACAGAATATATAAAAAATATAGTTATATGGACATAATATAGAATAAATATAGGGTCTACTAATCGATTATACAGACATAATATATAAAAAATATAGTTATATAGGCATAATATATAATAAATATTGGGTCCACTAATCGATTATATAGACATAATATATAAAAAATATAGTTATATAGACATAATATATAATAAATATAGGGTCCAATAATCGATATATATAGTTATATAGACATAACATAATAAATATAGGGTCCAATAATCGATATATATAGTTATATAGACATAACATATAATAAACATAGGGTCCAATAATCGATATATATAGTTATATAGACATAATATATAATAGATATAGGGTCCAATAATCGATATATATAGTTATATAGACATAACATATACTAAATATAGGGTCCAATAATCGATATATATATAGATATATAGTCATAAAATATAATAAATATAGGGTCCAATAATCGATACATATAGTTATATAGACATAACATATAATAAATATAGTGTCCAATAATCGATATATATAGTTTTATAGACATAACATATAATAAATATAGGGTCCAATAATCGATATATATAGTTATATAGACATAATATATAATAAATATAGGGTCCAATAATCGATATATATAGTTATATAGACATAACATATAATAAATATAAGTCCAATAATGGATATATATAGTTATATAGACATAATATATAATACATATAGGGTCCAATAATCGATATATATAGTTATATAGACATAACATATAATAAATATAGGGTCCAATAATCGATATATATATAGTTATATAGACATAACATATAATAAATATAGGGTTCAATAATCGATTATATAGACATAATACATAAAAAATATAGTTATATAGACATAATATATAATAAATATAGGGTCCACTAATCGATTATATAGACATAATATATAAAAATTATAGTTATATAGACATAATATATAATAAATATAGAGTTCAATAATCGAGATATATAGTTATATAGACATAATATATAATACATATAGGGTCCAATAATCGATATATATAGTTATATAGACATAACATATAATAAATATAGGGTCCAATAATCGATAGATATAGTTATATAGACATAACATATAATAAATATAGGGTCCAATAATCGATATATATAGTTTTATAGACATAACATATAATAAATATAGGGTCCAATAATCGATATATATAGTTATATAGACATAATATATAATACATATAGGGTCAAATAATCGATATACAGGATTCACTAATCGATTATATAGACATAATATATAAAAAATATAGTTATATAGACATAATATATAACAAATATAGGGTCCACTAATCGATTATATAGACAGAATTTATAAAAAAATATAGTTATATAGATATAATATATAATAAATATAGGGTCCACTAATCGATTATACAGACATAATATATAAAAAATATAGTTATATAGGCATAATATATAATAAATATTGGGTCCACTAATCGATTATATAGACATAATATATAAAAAATATAGTTATATAGACATAATATATAATAAATATAGGGTCCAATAATCGATATATATAGTTATATAGACATAACATAATAAATATAGGGTCCAATAATCGATATATATAGTTATATAGACATAACATATAATAAACATAGGGTCCAATAATCGATATATATAGTTATATAGACATAATATATAATAGATATAGGGTCCAATAATCGATATATACAGTTATATACACATAACATATACTAAATATAGGGTCCAATAATCGATATATATATAGATATATAGTCATAAAATATAATAAATATAGGGTCCAATAATCGATACATATAGTTATATAGACATAACATATAATAAATATAGTGTCCAATAATCGATATATATAGTTTTATAGACATAACATATAATAAATATAGGGTCCAATAATCGATATATATAGTTATATAGACATAATATATAATAAATATAGGGTCCAATAATCGATATATATAGTTATATAGACATAACATATAATAAATATAAGTCCAATAATCGATATATATAGTTATATAGACATAATATATAATACATATAGGGTCCAATAATCGATATATATAATTATATAGACATAATATATAATAAATATAGGGTCCAATAATCGATATATATAGTTATACAGACATAACATATAATAAATATATGGTCCAATAATCGATAAATATATAGTTATATAGACATAACATATAATAAATATAGGGTCCAATAATCGATATATATAGTTATATAGACATAACATATAATAAATATAGTGTTCAATAATCGATATATATAGTTTTATAGACATAAAATATAATACATATAGGGTCCAATAATCGATATATATAGTTATATAGACATAATATATAATACATATAGGGTCCAATAATCGATATACAGGATTCACTAATCGATTATATAGACATAATATATAATAAATATTCGGTCCACTAATCGATTATATAGACATAATATATAAAAAATATAGTTATATAGACATAATATATAATACATATAGGGTCCAATAATCGATATATATAGTTATATAGACATAACATATAATAAATATAGTGTCCAATAATCGATATATATAGTTATATAGACATAATATATAATAAATATAGGGTCCAATAATCGATATATATAGTTATATAGACATAACATATAATAAATATAGGGTCCAATAATCGATATATATATAGTTATATAGACATAACATATAATAAATATAGGGTTCAATAATCGATTATATAGACATAATACATAAAAAATATAGTTATATAGACATAATATATAATAAATATTGGGTCCACTAATCGATTATATAGACAGAATATATAAAAAATATAGTTATATAGACATAATATATAATAAATATAGGGTCCAATAATCGATATATATAGTTATATAGACATAATATATAATACATATAGGGTCCAATAATCGATATACAGGATTCACTAATCGATTATATAGACATAATATATAATAAATATTGGGTCCACTAATCGATTATATAGACATAATATATAAAAAATATAGTTATATAGACATAATATATAATACATATAGGGTCCAATAATCGATATATATAGTTATATAGACATAACATATAATAAATATAGGGTCCAATAATCGATATATATAGTTGTATAGACATAATATATAATAAATATAGGGTCCAATAATCGATATATATAATTATATAGACATAAAATATAATAAATATAGGGTCCAATAATCGATATATATATAGTTATATAGACATAACATATAATAAATATAGGGTTCAATAATCGATTATATAGACATAATACATAAAAATATAGTTATATAGACATAATATATAATAAATATTGGGTCCACTAATCGATTATATAGACATAATATATAAAAAATATAGTTATATAGACATAATATATAATAAATATAGGGTCCACTAATCGAATATATAGACAGAATATATAAAAAATATAGTTATATAGACATAATATATAATAAATATAGGGTCCACTAATCGATTATATAGACATAATATAGAAAAAATATAGTTATGTAGGCATAATATATAATAAATATTGGGTCCACTAATCGATTATTTAGACATAATATATAAAAAATATAGTTATATAGACATAATATATAATACATATAGGGTCCAATAATCGATATATATAGTTATATAGACATAACATATAATAAATATAGGGTCCAATAATCGATATATATATTTTCATAGACATAACATATAATAAATATAGGGTCCAGTAATCGATATATATAGTTATATAGACATAACATATAATAAATATAGGGTCCAATAATCGATATATATAGTTATATAGACATAACATATAATAGATATAGGGTACAATAATCGATATATTTAGTTATATAGACATAACATATAATAAATATGGGGTCCAATATTCGATATATCTAGTTATATAGACATAACATATAATAAATATAAGTCCAATAATCGATATATGTAGTTATATAGACATAATATATAATACATATAGGGTCCAATAATCGATATATATAATTATATAGACATAACATATAATAAATATAGGGTCCAATAATCGATATATATAGTTATATAGACATAATATATAATACATATAGGGTCCAATAATCCATATATATAGTTATATAGACATAACATATAATAAATATAGGGTCCAATAATCGATATATATATAGTTATATAGACATAACATATAATAAATATAGGGTCCAATAATCGATTATATAGACATAATACATAAAAAATATAGTTATATAGACATAATATATAATAAATATAGGGTCCAGTAATCGATATATATAGTTATATAGACATAATATATAATAAATATAGGGTCCAATAATCGATATATATAGTTATATAGACATAACATATAATAAATATAGGGTCCAATATTCGATATATATAGTTATATAGACATAACATATAATAAATATAGGGTCCAATAATCGATATATATATAGTTATATAGACATAACATATAATAAATATAGGGTCCAATAATCGATATATATATAGTTATATAGACATAACATATAATAAATATAGGGTCCAATAATCGATATATATATTTTCATAGACATAACATATAATAAATATAGGGTCCAATAATCGATATATAGAGTTATATAGACATAACATATAATAAATATAAGTCCAATAATCGATATATATAGTTATACAGACATAATATATAATACATATAGGGTCCAATAATCGATATATATAATTATATAGACATAACATATAATAAATATAGGGTCCAATAATCGATATATATAGTTATTTAGACATAACATATAATAAATATATAGGGTCCAATAATCGATATATATAGTTATATAGACATAACATATAATAAATATATAGGGTCCAATAATCGATATATATATAGTTATATAGACATAACATATAATAAATATAGGGTCCAATAATCGATATATATAATTGTATAGACATAACATATAAAAAATATAGGGTCCAATAATCGATATATATAGTTATATAGACATAACATATAATAAATATAGCGTCCAATAATCGATATATATAGTTATATAGACATAATATATAATAAATATAAGGTCCAATAATCGATATATATAGTTATACAGACATAACATATAATAAATATAGGGTCCAATAATCGATATATATATAGTTATATAGACATAATATATAATAAATATAGGGTCCACTAATCGATTATATAGACATAATATATAAAAAATATAGTTATATAGACATAATATATAATAAATATAGGGTCCAATAATCGATATATATAGTTATATAGACATAATATATAATAAATATAGGGTCCAATAATCGATATATATAGTTATATAGACATAACATATAATAAATATAGGGTCCAATATTCGATATATATAGTTATATAGACATAACATATAATAAATATAGGGTCCAATAATCGATATATATATAGTTATATAGACATAACATATAATAAATATAGGGTCCAATAATCGATATATATATTTTCATAGACATAACATATAATAAATATAGGGTCCAATAATCGATATATAGAGTTATATAGACATAACATATAATAAATATAAGTCCAATAATCGATATATATAGTTATATAGGCATAATATATAATACATATAGGGTTCATTAATCGATATATATAATTATATAGACATAACATATAATAAATATAGGGTCCAATAATCGATATATATAGTTATATAGACATAATATATAATACATATAGGGTCCAATAATCGATATATATAGTTATATAGACATAACATATAATAAATATAGGGTCCAATAATCGATATATATAGTTTTATAGACATAACATATAATAAATATAGGGTCCAATAATCGATATATATAGTTATATAGACATAATATATAATACATATAGGATCCAATAATCGATACACAGGATTCACTAATCGATTATATACACATAATATATAAAAAATATAGTTATATAGACATAATATATAACAAATATAGGGTCCACTAATCGATTATATAGACAGAATATATAAAAAATATAGTTATATGGACATAATATAGAATAAATATAGGGTCTACTAATCGATTATATAGACAAAATATATAAAAATATAGTTATATAGGCATAATATATAATAAATATTGTTCCACTAATCGATTATATAGACATAATATATAAAAAATATAGTTATATAGAAATAATATATAATAAATATAGGGTCCAATAATCGATATATATAGTTATATAGACATAACTTATAAAAAATATAGGGTCCAATAATCGATATATATAGTTATATAGACATAACATATAATAAATATAGGGTCCAATAATCGATATATATAGTTATCTAGACATAATATATAATAAATATAGGGTCCAATAATCGATATATATAGTTATATAGACATAATATATAATACATATAGGATCCAATAATCGATACACAGGATTCACTAATCGATTATATACACATAATATATAAAAAATATAGTTATATAGACATAATATATAACAAATATAGGGTCCACTAATCGATTATATAGACAGAATATATAAAAAATATAGTTATATGGACATAATATAGAATAAATATAGGGTCTACTAATCGATTATACAGACATAATATATAAAAAATATAGTTATATAGGCATAATATATAATAAATATTGGGTCCACTAATCGATTATATAGACATAATATATAAAAAATATAGTTATATAGACATAATATATAATAAATATAGGGTCCAATAATCGATATATATAGTTATATAGACATAACATAATAAATATAGGGTCCAATAATCGATATATATAGTTATATAGACATAACATATAATAAACATAGGGTCCAATAATCGATATATATAGTTATATAGACATAATATATAATAGATATAGGGTCCAATAATCGATATATATAGTTATATAGACATAACATATACTAAATATAGGGTCCAATAATCGATATATATATAGATATATAGTCATAAAATATAATAAATATAGGGTCCAATAATCGATACATATAGTTATATAGACATAACATATAATAAATATAGTGTCCAATAATCGATATATATAGTTTTATAGACATAACATATAATAAATATAGGGTCCAATAATCGATATATATAGTTATATAGACATAATATATAATAAATATAGGGTCCAATAATCGATATATATAGTTATATAGACATAACATATAATAAATATAAGTCCAATAATGGATATATATAGTTATATAGACATAATATATAATACATATAGGGTCCAATAATCGATATATATAATTATATAGACATAATATATAATAAATATAGGGTCCAATAATCGATATATATAGTTATATAGACATAACATATAATAAATATAGGGTCCAATAATCGATAAATATATAGTTATATAGACATAACATATAATAAATATAGGGTCCAATAATCGATATATATAGTTATATAGACATAACATATAATAAATATAGTGTTCAATAATCGATATATTTAGTTTTATAGACATAACATACGATAAATATAGGGTCCAATAATCGATATATATAGTTTTATAGACATAAAATATAATACATATAGGGTCCAATAATCGATATATATAGTTATATAGACATAATATATAATACATATAGGGTCCAATAATCGATATACAGGATTCACTAATCGATTATATAGACATAATATATAATAAATATTGGGTCCACTAATCGATTATATAGACATAATATATAAAAAATATAGTTATATAGACATAATATATAATACATATAGGGTCCAATAATCGATATATATAGTTATATAGACATAACATATAATAAATATAGTGTCCAATAATCGCTATATATAGTTATATAGACATAATATATAATAAATATTGGGTCCAATAATCGATATATATAGTTATATAGACATAACATATAATAAATATAGGGTCCAATAATCGATATATATATAGTTATATAGACATAACATATAATAAATATAGGGTTCAATAATCGATTATATAGACATAATACATAAAAAATATAGTTATATAGACATAATATATAATAAATATTGGGTCCACTAATCGATTATATAGACAGAATATATAAAAAATATAGTTATATAGACATAATATATAATAAATATAGGGTCCACTAATCGATTATATAGACATAATATATAAAAAATATAGTTATGTAGGCATAATATATAATAAATATTGGGTCCACTAATCGATTATATAGACATAATATATAAAAAATATAGTTATATAGACATAATATATAATACATATAGGGTCCAATAATCGATATATATAGTTATATAGACATAACATATAATAAATATAGGGTCCAATAATCGATATATATAGTTATATAGACATAATATATAATACATATAGGGTCCAGTAATCGATATACAGGATTCACTAATCGATTATATAGACATAATATATAATAAATATTGGGTCCACTAATCGATTATATAGACATAATATATAAAAAATATAGTTATATAGACATAATATATAATACATATAGGGTCCAATAATCGATATATATAGTTATATAGACATAATATATAATAAATATAGGGTCCAATAATCGATATATATAGTTATATAGACATAATATATAATAAATATAGGGTCCAATAATCGATATATATAATTATATAGACATAACATATAATAAATATAGGGTCCAATAATCGATATATATATAGTTATATAGACATAACATATAATAAATATAGGGTTCAATAATCGATTATATAGACATAATACATAAAAATATAGTTATATAGACATAATATATAATAAATATTGGGTCCACTAATCGATTATATAGACATAATATATAAAAAATATAGTTATATAGACATAATATATAATAAATATAGGGTCCACTAATCGATTATATAGACAGAATATATAAAAAATATAGTTATATAGACATAATATATAATAAATATAGGGTCCACTAATCGATTATATAGACATAATATATAAAAAATATAGTTATGTAGGCATAATATATAATAAATATTGGGTCCACTAATCGATTATATAGACATAATATATAAAAAATATAGTTATATAGACATAATATATAATACATATAGGGTCCAATAATCGATATATATAGTTATATAGACATAACATATAATAAATATAGGGTCCAATAATCGATATATATATTTTCATAGACATAACATATAATAAATATAGGGTCCAGTAATCGATATATATAGTTATATAGACATAACATATAATAAATATAGGGTCCAATAATCGATATATATAATTATATAGACATAACATATAATAGATATAGGGTACAATAATCGATATATTTAGTTATATAGACATAACATATAATAAATATGGGGTCCAATATTCGATATATCTAGTTATATAGACATAACATATAATAAATATAAGTCCAATAATCGATATATGTAGTTATATAGACATAATATATAATACATATAGGGTCCAATAATCGATATATATAATTATATAGACATAACATATAATAAATATAGGGTCCAATAATCGATATATATAGTTATATAGACATAATATATAATACATATAGGGTCCAATAATCCATATATATAGTTATATAGACATAACATATAATAAATATAGGGTCCAATAATCGATTATATAGACATAATACATAAAAAATATAGTTATATAGACATAATATATAATAAATATAGGGTCCAATAATCGATATATATAGTTATATAGACATAATATATAATAAATATAGGGTCCAATAATCGATATATATAGTTATATAGACATAACATATAATAAATATAGGGTCCAATATTCGATATATATAGTTATATAGACATAACATATAATAAATATAGGGTCCAATAATCGATATATATATAGTTATATAGACATAACATATAATAAATATAGGGTCCAATAATCGATATATATATAGTTATATAGACATAACATATAATAAATATAGGGTCCAATAATCGATATATATATTTTCATAGACATAAAATATAATAAATATAGGGTCCAATAATCGATATATAGAGTTATATAGACATAACATATAATAAATATAAGTCCAATAATCGATATATATAGTTATACAGACATAATATATAATACATATAGGGTTTAATAATCGATATATATAATTATATAGACATAACATATAATAAATATAGGGTCCAATAATCGATATATATAGTTATATAGACATAACATATAATAAATAATATAGGGTCCAATAATCGATATATATAGTTATATAGACATAACATATAATAAATATATAGGGTCCAATAATCGATATATATATAGTTATATAGACATAACATATAATAAATATAGGGTCCAATAATCGATATATATAATTGTATAGACATAACATATAAAAAATATAGGGTCCAATAATCGATATATATAGTTATATAGACATAACATATAATAAATATAGCGTCCAATAATCGATATATATAGTTATATAGACATAATATATAATAAATATAGGGTCCAATAATCGATATATATAGTTATACAGACATAACATATAATAAATATAGGGTCCAATAATCGATATATATATAGTTATATAGACATAATATATAATAAATATAGGGTCCACTAATCGATTATATAGACATAATATATAAAAAATATAGTTATATAGACATAATATATAATAAATATAGGGTCCAATAATCGATATATATAGTTATATAGACATAATATATAATAAATATAGGGTCCAATAATCGATATATATAGTTATATAGACATAACATATAATAAATATAGGGTCCAATATTCGATATATATAGTTATATAGACATAACATATAATAAATATAGGGTCCAATAATCGATATATATATAGTTATATAGACATAACATATAATAAATATAGGGTCCAATAATCGATATATATATTTTCATAGACATAACATATAATAAATATAGGGTCCAATAATCGATATATAGAGTTATATAGACATAACATATAATAAATATAAGTCCAATAATCGATATATATAGTTATATAGGCATAATATATAATACATATAGGGTTCAATAATCGATATATATAATTATATAGACATAACATATAATAAATATAGGGTCCAATAATCGATATATATAGTTATATAGACATAATATATAATACATATGGGGTCCAATAATCGATATATATAGTTATATAGACATAACATATAATAAATATAGGGTCCAATAATCGATATATATAGTTTTATAGACATAACATATAATAAATATAGGGTCCAATAATCGATATATATAGTTATATAGACATAATATATAATACATATAGGATCCAATAATCGATACACAGGATTCACTAATCGATTATATAGACATAATATATAAAAAATATAGTTATATATACATAATATATAACAAATATAGGGTCCACTAATCGATTATATAGACAGAATATATAAAAAATATAGTTATATGGACATAATATAGAATAAATATAGGGTCCACTAATCGATTATATAGACATAATATATAAAAATATACTTATATAGGCATAATATATAATAAATATTGTTCCACTAATCGATTATATAGACATAATATATAAAAAATATAGTTATATAGACATAATATATAATAAATATAGGGTCCAATAATCGATATATATAGTTATATAGACATAACATATAAAAAATATAGGGTCCAATAATCGATATATATAGTTATATAGACATAACATATAATAAATATAGGGTCCAATAATCGATATATATAGTTATCTAGACATAATATATAATAAATATAGGGTCCAATAATCGATATATATAGTTATACAGACATAACATATAATAAATATAGGGTCCAATAATCGATATATATATAGTTATATAGACATAACATATAATAAATATAGGGTCCAGTAATCGATATATATAGTTATATAGACAAAACATATAATAAATATAGTGTCCAATAATCGATATATATAGTTTTATAGACATAACATATGATAAATATAGGGTCCAATAATCGATATATATAGTTATATAGACATAACATATAATAAATATAGGGTCCAATAATCGATATATATACTTCTATAGACATAACATATAATAAATATAGGGTCCAATAATCGATATATATAGTTATATAGACATAACATATAATAAATATAGGGTCCAATAATCGATATATATAGTTATATAGACATAACATATAATAGATATAGGGTCCAATAATCGATATATTTAGTTATATAGACATAACATATAATAAATATAGGGTCCAATAATCGATATATATAGTTATATAGACATAACATATAATAAATATAAGTCAAATAATCGATGTATGTAGTTATATAGACATAATATATAATACATATAAGGTCCAATAATAGATATATATAATTATATAGACATAACATATAATTAATATAGGGTCCAATAATCGATATATATAGTTATATCGACATAACATATAATAAATATAGGGTCCAATAATCGATATATATATAGTTATATAGACATAACATATAATAAATATAGGGTCCAATAATCGATTATATAGACATAATACATAAAAAATATAGTTATATAGACATAATATATAATAAATATAGGGTCCACTAATCGATTATATAGACATAATATATAAAAATTATAGTTATATAGACATAATATATAATAAATACAGGGTCCAATAATCGAGATATATAGTTATATAGACATAATGTATAATACATATAGGGTCCAATAATCGATATATATAGTTATATAGACATAACATATAATAAATATAGGGTCCAATAATCGATAGATATAGTTATATAGACATAACATATAATAAATATATAGGGTCCAATAATCGATATATATAGTTATATAGACATAACATATAATAAATATAGGGTCCAATAATCGATATATATAGTTTTATAGACATAACATATAATAAATATAGGGTCCAATAATCGATATATATAGTTATATAGACATAATATATAATACATATAGGGTCAAATAATCGATATACAGGATTCACTAATCGATTATATAGACATAATATATAAAAAATATAGTTATATAGACATAATATATAACAAATATAGGGTCCACTAATCGATTATATAGACAGAATATATAAAAAAATATAGTTATATAGATATAATATATAATAAATATAGGGTCCACTAATCGATTATACAGACATAATATATAAAAAATATAGTTATATAGGCATAATATATAATAAATATTGGGTCCACTAATCGATTATATAGACATAATATATAAAAAATATAGTTATATAGACATAATATATAATAAATATAGGGTCCAATAATCGATATATATAGTTATATAGACATAACATAATAAATATAGGGTCCAATAATCGATATATATAGTTATATAGACATAACATATAATAAACATAGGGTCCAATAATCGATATATATAGTTATATAGACATAATATATAATAGATATAGGGTCCAATAATCGATATATATAGTTATATAGACATAACATATACTAAATATAGGGTCCAATAATCGATATATATATAGATATATAGTCATAATATATAATAAATATAGGGTCCAATAATCGATACATATAGTTATATAGACATAACATATAATAAATATAGTGTCCAATAATCGATATACAGGGTGATTCATAAAAGATGGGCAGAACTTTAAGGGGTTATAGTACACTTAAAGACAAATAATATTAAATAGGAGACTAAGGGTCCCAGACGTATTCCCAAGGAGATAGGGGGCATTAAAGTTTAGGGTCCGAAATTTCAAATGATTATAAAACATGGAAAAATTGGTCGATTCGTTAACGGTTTTTGCAAAAAAATTTCTTTATGTCAGTATGTTCTTGAAATAAAATTTTAAAGTTCAATTTCAAAAAATGCCGATAGGGGGCGCTTTAGACTTTGGAGTAACAAACAACTATTTTTTAACGTTATTTTTTGTATTTCTTTAAATGATTTCGAAAGCTTAGACTTAAACTTAAATTTTGATCTAAAAATCTGAGTCCTAACGAGTAGTTAAGTAGCATAAACTGAAATTTGAAATTTGAAACCCTTCTCCCCCCAGAACAAAAATCAGTTATTCCCGATCTTTGTGTCGTAGATTAGGCTCTAACTACTGCCGCGTTTTGCTAAAATTATTCTTTATGTCAGTATTTTCTTGAAAATAAATTTTAAAGAAAATTTTCAAAAATTTCCGATAGAGGGCGCTTTAGACTTTGGAGTAACGAACAACTATTTTATACCGTTATTTTTTGTGTCTCATTAAATGCTTTCTAAAGCTTAGACTTAAACTTAAATTTTCAGCTCAAAATCTGAATCGCTGAGCGTGGTTCAGTAGCGAGGGGAGGGGGTTCAAATTTCAACTTCTGAACATAGTTCAGTTTGCACTACTTAACCATGCCCAACGATTCTGTGCTGTGATACGAGGCAAAAATACAACTTTCGTCAAGGACTGCATAGTCGGAATTCACTCATAAAGGCACTGGCACAGTTGGAAACGTCGCTCATGCAAACGTTAAAGCTCCTGACGCTAGTCACCGGGTAAAGAAGGAAACAGAATGTATGCAAATGTCAAATGGGGAAGAAGAAGAACACGTATGCAAAATTTCGACACGATTCAGGCATAAAAACCACTGAACGGTGAGTCAAGTGTAAGTCGCTGTAGTAATGAATCGGAAGATGGTGCCCTTCACGAATAAGGAAAAGGCTGAGATGCATTTAATTTAGGGAGCGGCAGATGGAAATGGTGCAGAGGCACAACGAATGTACGGAGAGCGATTTCCCAACAGGCGGTTGCCTAACCGCAAAACTTTCGAGCGCTTGCACAGACAGTTGTGTGAGACGGGATCATTTCTTGCTTCCCGGTCGAATGCAGGTCGTGCAAAAAAGGACGAATCAGTAGTTGTTGCAGAAGCCATTCTGGATGTAGTAGCGGCGCAGCCAAGTACAAGTACACGAACAGTGGCTAGGCTGGTGGATACCTCACAGTCCATGACTTGGAGGGTACTGAAGGATGAACATTTGCTCCCGTTTCATGTGCAACGAGTGCAGAAACTGTCTCCAGGGGATTATCCAAATCGTATTGAATTCGCCCGCTGGTTTCTGCAGCAGAACGCGCTAAATCCACATTTTGGACGAACTGTGCTTTTCACCGATGAATGTACCTTCACACGTGAAGGTACATTTAACACACACAATGCACATGTATGGGCGGATGTCAATCCACATGCTACGTATCCACATGCTCATCAGAGACGCTTTTCCATCAATGTTTGGGCAGGAATCCTCGGAGACCACCTAATCGGACCGTACCTTCTTCCTGAACGCCTCAACGGTAAAACATACCTCACATTTCTGCAACATGTGCTGCCAGACCTGTTAAACGTTGTTCCTCCACGCATCCGGCGGGTCATGTGGTTCCAGCACGATGGAGCGCCAGCCCATTACGTACGAGACGTCCGCAACTATCTGGACATCACATTTCCGAACAGATGGATTGGTCGAGGTGGTCCTGTTGCTTGGCCTGCTCGCTCGCCAGATCTTTCACCCCTCGATTTCTTTTTTTGGGGACGATTGAAGGCTCTTATGTATGAGACACCCATTGAATCCCCCGAGGAACTGGTCGCCAGACTTTCCGCCGCTGTAGGGGAAGTGCTCGAAAAGCCTGATGTTTTCGCGAATGTTCGCCGTTCCATTCTTCGCCGTTGTTCTGCGTGCATAACCTCTGGTGGTCACAATTTTGAGCATTTATTGTAATTACATGTTAATAAATATGCTTTGGTAACATAATCCTAATTTGTGTCTTTTTACCTCGTATCACAGCATACAATGTGTGGACATGGTAAACTGAACTGTGCTCAGGAGTAGAAATTTCAAACCCCTCTCCCCAGAAACTTAACCACGTCTAACGATTCAGATTTTGGGCTGAAAATTTAAGTCTAAGCTTTAGAAAGCATTTAATGAGACACAAAAAATAACGGTATAAAATAGTTGTTCGTTACTCCAAAGTCTAAAGCGCCCTCTATCGGAATTTTTTGAAAATTTTCTTTAAAATTTATTTTCAAGAAAATACTGACATAAAGAATAATTTTAGCAAAACGCGGCAGTAGTTAGAGCCTAATCTACGACACAAAGATCGGGAATAACTGATTTTTGTTCTGGGGGGAGAAGGGTTTCAAATTTCAGTTTACGCTACTTAACTACTCGTTAGGACTCAGATTTTTAGATCAAAATTTAAGTTTAAGTCTAAGCTTTCGAAATCATTTAAAGAAATACAAAAAATAACGTTAAAAAATAGTTGTTTGTTACTCCAAAGTCTAAAGCGCCCCCTATCGGCATTTTTTGAAATTGAACTTTAAAATTTTATTTCAAGAAAATACTGGCATAAAGAAAATTTTTTGCAAAAACCGCAAACGAATCGACCAATTTTTCCATGTTTTATAATCATTTAAAATTTCGGACCCTAAACTTTAATGCCCCCTATCTCCTTGGGAATACGTCTGGGACCCTTAGTCTCCTATTTAATATTATTTGTCTTTAAGTGTACTATAACCCCTTAAAGTTCTGCCCATCTTTTATGAATCACCCTGTATATAGTTTTATAGACATAACATATAATAAATATAGGGTCCAATAATCGATATATATAGTTATATAGACATAATATATAATAAATATAGGGTCCAATAATCGATATATATAGTTATATAGACATAACATATAATAAATATAAGTCCAATAATCGATATATATAGTTATATAGACATAATATATAATACATATAGGGTCCAATAATCGATATATATAAATATATAGACATAATATATAATAAATATAGGGTCCAATAATCGATATATATAGTTATATAGACATAACATATAATAAATATAGGGTCCAATAATCGATAAATATATAGTTATATAGACATAACATATAATAAATATAGGGTCCAATAATCGATATATATAGTTTTATAGACATAACATATAATAAATATAGGGTCCAATAATCGATATATATAGTTATATAGACATAATATATAATACATATAGGATCCAATAATCGATACACAGGATTCACTAATCGATTATATAGACATAATATATAAAAAATATAGTTATATAGACATAATATATAACAAATATAGGGTCCACTAATCGATTATATAGTTATATAGACATAACATATAATAAATATAAGTCCAATAATCGATATATATAGTTATATAGACATAATATATAATACATATAGGGTCCAATAATCGATATATATAAATATATAGACATAATATATAATAAATATAGGGTCCAATAATCGATATATATAGTTATATAGACATAATATATAATACATATAGGGTCCAATAATCGATATATATAGTTATATAGACATAACATATAATAAATATAGGGTCCAATAATCGATATATATAGTTTTATAGACATAACATATAATAAATATAGGGTCCAATAATCGATATATATAGTTATATAGACAATATATAATACATATAGGATCCAATAATCGATACACAGGATTCACTAATCGATTATATAGACATAATATGTAAAAAATATAGTTATATAGACATAATATATAACAAATATAGGGCCCACTAATCGATTATATAGACAGAATATATAAAAAATATAGTTATATGGACATAATATAGAATAAATATAGGGTCCACTAATCGATTATATAGACATAATATATAAAAATATAGTTATATAGGCATAATATATAATAAATATTGTTCCACTAATCGATTATATAGACATAATATATAAAAAATATAGTTATATAGACATAATATATAATAAATATAGGGTCCAATAATCGATATATATAGTTATATAGACATAACATATAAAAAATATAGGGTCCAATAATCGATATATATAGTTATCTAGACATAATATATAATAAATATAGGGTCCAATAATCGATATATATAGTTATATAGACATAACATATAATAAATATAGGGTCCAATAATCGATATATATACTTCTATAGACATAACATATAATAAATATAGGGTCCAATAATCGATATATATAGTTATATAGACATAACATATAATAAATATAGGGTCCAATAATCGATATATATAGTTATATAGACATAACATATAATAGATATAGGGTCCAATAATCGATATATTTAGTTATATAGACATAACATATAATAAATATAGGGTCCAATAATCGATATATATAGTTATATAGACATAACATATAATAAATATAAGTCAAATAATCGATGTATGTAGTTATATAGACATAATATATAATACATATAAGGTCCAATAATCGATATATATAATTATATAGACATAACATATAATAAATATAGGGTCCAATAATCGATATATATAGTTATATCGACATAACATATAATAAATATAGGGTCCAATAATCGATATATATATAGTTATATAGACATAACATATAATAAATATAGGGTCCAATAATCGATTATATAGACATAATACATAAAAAATATAGTTATATAGACATAATATATAATAAATATAGGGTCCACTAATCGATTATATAGACATAATATATAAAAATTATAGTTATATAGACATAATATATAATAAATATAGGGTCCAATAATCGATATATATAGTTATATAGACATAATATATAATAAATATAGGGTCCAATAATCGATATATATAGTTATATATACAAAACATATAATAAATATAGGGTCCAATATTCGATATATATATAGTTATATAGACATAACATATAATAAATATAGGGTCCAATAATCGATATATATATTTTTATAGACATAACATATAATAAATACAGGGTCCAATAATCGAGATATATAGTTATATAGACATAACATATAATAAATATAGGGTCCAATAATCGATAGATATAGTTATATAGACATAACATATAATAAATATATAGGGTCCAATAATCGATATATATAGTTATATAGACATAACATATAATAAATATAGGGTCCAATAATCGATATATATAGTTTTATAGACATAACATATAATAAATATAGGGTCCAATAATCGATATATATAGTTATATAGACATAATATATAATACATATAGGGTCAAATAATCGATATACAGGATTCACTAATCGATTATATAGACATAATATATAAAAAATATAGTTATATAGACATAATATATAACAAATATAGGGTCCACTAATCGATTATATAGACAGAATATATAAAAAAATATAGTTATATAGATATAATATATAATAAATATAGGGTCCACTAATCGATTATACAGACATAATATATAAAAAATATAGTTATATAGGCATAATATATAATAAATATTGGGTCCACTAATCGATTATATAGACATAATATATAAAAAATATAGTTATATAGACATAATATATAATAAATATAGGGTCCAATAATCGATATATATAGTTATATAGACATAACATAATAAATATAGGGTCCAATAATCGATATATATAGTTATATAGACATAACATATAATAAACATAGGGTCCAATAATCGATATATATAGTTATATAGACATAATATATAATAGATATAGGGTCCAATAATCGATATATATAGTTATATAGACATAACATATACTAAATATAGGGTCCAATAATCGATATATATATAGATATATAGTCATAATATATAATAAATATAGGGTCCAATAATCGATACATATAGTTATATAGACATAACATATAATAAATATAGTGTCCAATAATCGATATATATAGTTTTATAGACATAACATATAATAAATATAGGGTCCAATAATCGATATATATAGTTATATAGACATAATATATAATAAATATAGGGTCCAATAATCGATATATATAGTTATATAGACATAACATATAATAAATATAAGTCCAATAATCGATATATATAGTTATATAGACATAATATATAATACATATAGGGTCCAATAATCGATATATATAAATATATAGACATAATATATAATAAATATAGGGTCCAATAATCGATATATATAGTTATATAGACATAACATATAATAAATATAGGGTCCAATAATCGATAAATATATAGTTATATAGACATAACATATAATAAATATAGGGTCCAATAATCGATATATATAGTTTTATAGACATAACATATAATAAATATAGGGTCCAATAATCGATATATATAGTTATATAGACATAATATATAATACATATAGGATCCAATAATCGATACACAGGATTCACTAATCGATTATATAGACATAATATATAAAAAATATAGTTATATAGACATAATATATAACAAATATAGGGTCCACTAATCGATTATATAGTTATATAGACATAACATATAATAAATATAAGTCCAATAATCGATATATATAGTTATATAGACATAATATATAATACATATAGGGTCCAATAATCGATATATATAAATATATAGACATAATATATAATAAATATAGGGTCCAATAATCGATATATATAGTTATATAGACATAATATATAATACATATAGGGTCCAATAATCGATATATATAGTTATATAGACATAACATATAATAAATATAGGGTCCAATAATCGATATATATAGTTTTATAGACATAACATATAATAAATATAGGGTCCAATAATCGATATATATAGTTATATAGACATAATATATAATACATATAGGATCCAATAATCGATACACAGGATTCACTAATCGATTATATAGACATAATATATAAAAAATATAGTTATATAGACATAATATATAACAAATATAGGGTCCACTAATCGATTATATAGACAGAATATATAAAAAATATAGTTATATGGACATAATATAGAATAAATATAGGGTCCACTAATCGATTATATAGACATAATATATAAAAATATAGTTATATAGGCATAATATATAATAAATATTGTTCCACTAATCGATTATATAGACATAATATATAAAAAATATAGTTATATAGACATAATATATAATAAATATAGGGTCCAATAATCGATATATATAGTTATATAGACATAACATATAAAAAATATAGGGTCCAATAATTGATATATATAGTTATCTAGACATAATATATAATAAATATAGGGTCCAATAATCGATATATATAGTTATACAGACATAACATATAATAAATATAGGGTCCAATAATCGATATATATATAGTTATATAGACATAACATATAATAAATATAGGGTCCAGTAATCGATATATATAGTTATATAGACAAAACATATAATAAATATAGTGTCCAATAATCGATATATATAGTTTTATAGACATAACATATGATAAATATAGGGTCCAATAATCGATATATATAGTTATATAGACATAACATATAATAAATATAGGGTCCAATAATCGATATATATACTTCTATAGACATAACATATAATAAATATAGGGTCCAATAATCGATATATATAGTTATATAGACATAATATATAATAGATATAGGGTCCAATAATCGATATATTTAGTTATATAGACATAACATATAATAAATATAGGGTCCAATAATCGATATATATAGTTATATAGACATAACATATAATAAATATAAGTCAAATAATCGATGTATGTAGTTATATAGACATAATATATAATACATATAAGGTCCAATAATCGATATATATAATTATATAGACATAACATATAATAAATATAGGGTCCAATAATCGATATATATAGTTATATCGACATAACATATAATAAATATAGGGTCCAATAATCGATATATATATAGTTATATAGACATAACATATAATAAATATAGGGTCCAATAATCGATTATATAGACATAATACATAAAAAATATAGTTATATAGACATAATATATAATAAATATAGGGTCCACTAATCGATTATATAGACATAATATATAAAAATTATAGTTATATAGACATAATATACTAGTAAATCTGCAGATCAGGAGCCTCAACGTCAGCTCTACAATTCATTGTGTTTAGCATCCTTTGAGTAATATTAATCTTTCTACAAAAAACGAAATTTAAAGTTTTGAAATTACATAAACATTTATAAAACGAAAAAATATTTCGAAGGTTTCTGACATTAGAAGCGTTAAATTAAACCCCTTGTTATGTAATGGTATTCTGAAAATCTCATGAGCTACTTATTCTGGTAATTTTTAGATAATAAAGTAGATTTCTTCAGGGGGGCAGAGCCCCCCTGAACCCCTTCGTAGTGTAATTTAATTTACATTTGTAATTATCAATTAATTGTGTTAATGTCCTTTAGTAAATTCTACCAATAGACGGAAACGTACATGAATTCTTTTCTACAGCCCTGTATATTACGTGAAGATTTTTACGCGTCGTCTATAACATTTAAATTTAATGCAGACAAAAAACCCTCTTAAAACTGCTCATATCACATTTCCGGGGATTAGTATGCATAGTGTGCACCATATATCCAGTTTCTGAGGAGTCCTGTATATGGTTCTATTTAAATTCTGCAAACATTTGTTAGTATACTAAATGTATTTGGGCTGGGAAATACATAACTCAAAAAAAAAAAAAAAAAAAAAAAAAAAACACTGAAGCAATTCGCGCTCATTTTCATTTATACTTACGAATTCATTTGTGTATCCCTGTACAGGGTCTATACAATATTTAAGCACTACTTATTAAGCACAAATTTACTTAACGTTAAAACGCACACCATAATCGAAAATGCTCTTCAGCAATCATCCCTAATAGACCAGAACTGTATCCGAAATATTTTATGTGACCCTATAAATGAACGATAAATACGATACAAATCATATTCAAGCTTCTTGTAGTCAATCACAGTAATGTAATTTAATTTCATAATGTTTGAATTAGTGCAACACAATTAACACACTGACGACAGGCAATTTAATTAAATCTGGGTTTAAAAACAGTAGAAGCTCCTCCCTCTTCTGAAAGTGTCTCGGAATTTGGTTTCTGAGATATGTTTTTCATGTTTATGCAGCAGTAAATATCTTTCAATGTACGGATGTAATATATAATGTCTTACAATCTATAAAAAATATGGACAACACAATATAAATGTCTTTTCTGTAAGGTAGAAGTCACTCCCTTAGCCAATGATGTATTCTGAATAAAAACGAGAATTTTCGTTTCCCGTCGCTAATGTGTTAAAATAAGCTGTGAAGAGTTTTTTTCCCCCGTAGACCACATTTTAATCGACCACTTTTGTGTGACCCTGAAAAAAACATATGCTTTGCACCCCATATACTACAAAAATGTTTCAAAAATACATATCAATTTTATTATTTTGTAACAGAGTAACATCATTAAAAAACGCCACAAAAGGATTTTCTTCAAAGATTGTAATATTATGAATACTTTTGAGTTCCCTGTATGCATGCTGTAAGTGCTACACATAACATATTTTATAGTAACCAGGTTCTAGTGCACCTTAATAAAGTATATAAATTTCATTACGTTTAAAATTGTGTAACATTATTAAAATACACCGCAGACGATTTTTCCCAAAGACTATAATGTAACGGAATAGTTTTGAGGGCCCCTGTAATTAAGCTATGAATGCTACACTCTTCATTTTTAATACCAAACATACTTTGGCAAACCTCAATAACTTATATCAATTACATGCAATCCCGACTATATTTACGCGAGTTAGAGCACGTAGAGAAACACGGCAGGCGACAGATAGAAAAACTTAAATCATAAATACTTTTCATCCATGTTGGAAAGTGTTAAAAAGGATTTACATGCCTTTAACTGTACTTTTTTTTTTTCACTAATAGCATGGTTAAACATTAGTTTAAACATCCTAATCCATGCGATAGCAATAACATATTAAAAGCCCCCCAAAATATGCATATCTGGAGATCTATAAATCTACTGGAAAATAATTCATTATCGTGCCCACTGTTAATTGCATAAATTGCATCGATTTGGCGCGATAAAATATTTTTTGTGATAGCCTTTTAATAGTACATGCAACAAATTAACGTAATTTACTAACTTCATTCATATTTGAAGCAATGATAGGCTACTAATAACAGTCGCTAGGCAACGAAGAAAAGAAAAAAAAAGAAATATGTATCATGTAAAACAAGAAAATTAATTTAAAAATTCTTTATATTATTGGAATACATGTATAAATGTCCTCAAAACATTATACACGTAAATAAAAAAATCTTATAGATATATTGATAAAACTTCAATATAATAGGAATAATTTAAAACCTTTATTTGGAATTTTAGTATCCATAATTTGACATTTAAATCCATTAATCAAACGTGCCATTTTTCTTTCAACAAATCGAAATTTGAAAATCGTCTGACTTGCCGTAGAAAAGCATTATAAAGAAAAATAAAATATTCCATATTTTCCGAACGAATGAACCAAATTTAACCAAAAACTATACAGCTACGTCCGGGTATCTCACAAATATGCCCAATTAATTTCAAGCTGATCGGGTGCTTTTTGCGGCAGTTATCGCGGAACAGACGGACAGACAGACAGACAGACAGACAGACAGACATCCGGAAATCAAAACTTTTCGTGTCTCCACAGTAAGCCTTCACTGACGTTTCGGCAATAATAAATATAGGGTCCAATAATCGATATATATAGTTATATAGACATAATATATAATAAATATAGGGTCCAATAATCGATATATATAGTTATATATACAAAACATATAATAAATATAGGGTCCAATAATCGATATATATAGTTTTATAGACATAACATATAATAAATATAGGGTCCAATAATCGATAGATATAGTTATATAGACATAACATATAATAAATATATAGGGTCCAATAATCGATATATATAGTTATATAGACATAACATATAATAAATATAGGGTCCAATAATCGATATATATAGTTTTATAGACATAACATATAATAAATATAGGGTCCAATAATCGATATATATAGTTATATAGACATAATATATAATACATATAGGGTCAAATAATCGATATACAGGATTCACTAATCGATTATATAGACATAATATATAAAAAATATAGTTATATAGACATAATATATAACAAATATAGGGTCCACTAATCGATTATATAGACAGAATATATAAAAAAATATAGTTATATAGATATAATATATAATAAATATAGGGTCCACTAATCGATTATACAGACATAATATATAAAAAATATAGTTATATAGGCATAATATATAATAAATATTGGGTCCACTAATCGATTATATAGACATAATATATAAAAAATATAGTTATATAGACATAATATATAATAAATATAGGGTCCAATAATCGATATATATAGTTATATAGACATAACATAATAAATATAGGGTCCAATAATCGATATATATAGTTATATAGACATAACATATAATAAACATAGGGTCCAATAATCGATATATATAGTTATATAGACATAATATATAATAGATATAGGGTCCAATAATCGATATATATAGTTATATAGACATAACATATACTAAATATAGGGTCCAATAATCGATATATATATAGATATATAGTCATAATATATAATAAATATAGGGTCCAATAATCGATACATATAGTTATATAGACATAACATATAATAAATATAGTGTCCAATAATCGATATATATAGTTTTATAGACATAACATATAATAAATATAGGGTCCAATAATCGATATATATAGTTATATAGACATAATATATAATAAATATAGGGTCCAATAATCGATATATATAGTTATATAGACCTAACATATAATGAATATAAGTCCAATAATCGATATATATAGTTATATAGACATAATATATAATACATATAGGGTCCAATAATCGATATATATAAATATATAGACATAATATATAATAAATATAGGGTCCAATAATCGATATATATAGTTATATAGACATAACATATAATAAATATAGGGTCCAATAATCGATAAATATATAGTTATATAGACATAACATATAATAAATATAGGGTCCAATAATCGATATATATAGTTATATAGACATAACATATAATAAATATAGTGTCCAACAATCGACATATATAGTTTTATAGACATAAAATATAATACATATAGGGTCCAATAATCGATATATATAGTTATATAGACATAATATATAATACATATAGGGTCCAATAATCGATATACAGGATTCACTAATCGATTATATAGACATAATATATAATAAATATTGGGTCCACTAATCGATTATATAGACATAATATATAAAAAATATAGTTATATAGACATAATATATAATACATATAGGGTCCAATAATCGATATATATAGTTATATAGACATAACATATAATAAATATAGGGTCCAATAATCGATATATATAGTTATATAGACATAACATATAATAAATATAGGGTCCAATAATCGATATATATAGTTATATAGACATAACATATAATAAATATAGGGTCCAATAATCGATATATATAGTTATATAGACATAACATATAATAAATATAGGGTCCAATAATCGATATATATAGTTATATAGACATAACATATAATAAATATAGGGTCCAATAATCGATATATATAGTAATATAGACATAATATATAATAAATATAGGGTCCAATAATCGATATATATAGTTATATAGACATAACATATAATAAATATAGGGTCCAATAATCGATATATATATAGTTATATAGACATAACATATAATAAATATAGGGTTCAATAATCGATTATATAGACATAATACATAAAAATATAGTTATATAGACATAATATATAATAAATATTGGGTCCACTAATCGATTATATAGACATAATATATAAAAAATATAGTTATATAGACATAATATATAATAAATATAGGGTCCACTAATCGATTATATAGACAGAATATATAAAAAATATAGTTATATAGACATAATATATAATAAATATAGGGTCCACTAATCGATTATATAGACATAATATATAAAAAATATAGTTATGTAGGCATAATATATAATAAATATTGGGTCCACTAATCGATTATATAGACATAATAAATAAAAAATATAGTTATATAGACATAATATATAATACATATAGGGTCCAATAATCGATATATATATAGTTATATAGACATAACATATAATAAATATAGGGTCCAATAATCGATTATATAGACATAATACATAAAAAATATCGTTATATAGACATAATATATAATAAATATAGGGTCCAATATTCGATATATATATAGTTATATAGACATAACATATAATAAATATAGGGTCCAATAATCGATATATATATTTTTATAGACATAACATATAATAAATATAGGGTCCAATAATCGAGATATATAGTTATATAGACATAATATATAATACATATAGGGTCCAATAATCGATATATATAGTTATATAGACATAACATATAATAAATATAGGGTCCAATAATCGATAGATATAGTTATATAGACATAACATATAATAAATATATAGGGTCCAATAATCGATATATATAGTTATATAGACATAACATATAATAAATATAGGGTCCAATAATCGATATATATAGTTTTATAGACATAACATATAATAAATATAGGGTCCAATAATCGATATATATAGTTATATAGACATAATATATAATACATATAGGGTCAAATAATCGATATACAGGATTCACTAATCGATTATATAGACATAATATATAAAAAATATAGTTATATAGACATAATATATAACAAATATAGGGTCCACTAATCGATTATATAGACAGAATATATAAAAAAATATAGTTATATAGATATAATATATAATAAATATAGGGTCCACTAATCGATTATACAGACATAATATATAATAAAGAGTAAATAAAAAAGAAAAGTGCCCAGCTAAACTGATGGCATTAAGCTCACAGGCTATTCACACTATTTGTATATTATACACTTATTTTAAAGAATAATGCCCCTCAAAAAACTAAGTGAAGGGGAATTAGCCCCCGTTTCCCCCTTTATACTTAACCAGTGAACCTCCAAATCTAATCAGGGAAGCCACTTATCATAATAAACCGGTATACCAAATTTGGAGCAAATCGAATAATCCTGCAAAAAGAACATTTATCTAAATGAAGGGGGTGGACTAGCCCCCCTTTATCTTTAACCAATGAATCGCCAAAACGAAACAGGGAAGCTCCTTAACATAATAAACCGGTATACCAAATTTGGAGCAAAGCGAATAATTCTGCATGAAAAACCCGTTTATATAAATTAAGGGGGTGGCCTAGCCCCCCTTCCCCCTTTATCTTTAACCAATAAACCCCCAAAACTAATCAAGGAAGTTCCTTAACATAATAAACCGGTATACCAACTTCGGAGCAAATCGAATCATTCTGCATGAAAAACCCAATTATCTGAATTAAGGAGGTGGACTAGCCCCCCTTTTCCCCCTTTATTCTTAACCAATGAACCCCCAAAATTAATCAGGGAAGTTCCTTAACATAATAAACCGGTATACCAAATTCGGAGCAATTCGAGTCATTCTGCATGAAATACCCATTTATCTGGATTAAAAGGGGTGCACTAGCCCCCTTTCCCCCCTTTTTCTTAACTAATGAACCTCCAAAACTAATCAGGGATGTTCCTTAACATAATAAGCCGGTATACCAAATTCGGAGCAAATCGAATGATTCTGCATGAAAAACCCATTTTTCTGAATTAAGGGGGGGGGGTGGACTAACCCCGTTTTCCCCCCTTTATCCTTAACCAATGAACTCCCAAAACTAATCAGGTATGTTCCTTAACATAATAAACCGGTATACCAAATTCGGAGCAAATTAAATGATTCTGCATGAAAAACACCATTTTTCTGAATTAAGGGGGGGGGGACTAACCCCCCTTTTTCCCCTTTATCCTTAACCAATGAACCCCCAAAACTAATCAGGGATGTTCCTTAACATAATAAACCTGTATACCAAATTCGGAGCAAATCGAATGATTCTGCATGAAAAACCCATTTTTCTGAATTAAGGGGGGGGTGGACTAACCCCGTTTTTCCCCCTTTATCCTTAACCAATGAACCCCCAAAACTAATCAGGGATGTTCCTTAACATAATAAACCGGTATACCAAATTCGGAGCAAATCGAATGTTTCTGCATGAAAAACTCATTTTTCTGAATTAAGGTGGGGTGGACTAACCCCGTTTTTCCCCCTTTATCCTTAACCAATGAACTCCCAAAACTAATCAGGGATGTTCCTTAACATAATAAACCGGTATACCAAATTCGGAGCAAATTAAATGATTCTGCATGAAAAACCCATTTTTCCGAATTAAGGGGGGGGGGACTAACCCCGTTTTTCCCCCTTTATCCTTAACCAATGAACGCCCAAAACTAATCAGGGATGTTCCTTAACATAATAAACCGGTATACCAAATTCGGAGCAAATCGAATGATTCTGCATGAAAAACCCATTTTTCTGAATTAAGGGGGGGGGGGACTAACCCCGTTTTTCCCCCTTTATCCTTAACCAATGAACCCCCAAAACTAATCAGGGATGTTCCTTAACATAATAAACCGGTATACCAAATTCGGAGCAAATCGGATGATTCTGCATGAAAAACCCATTTTTCTGAATTAAGGGGGGGGGTGGACTAACCCCGTTTTTCCCCCTTTATCCTTAACCAATGAACTCCTAAAACTAATCAGGGATGTTCCTTAACATAATAAACCGGTATACCAAATTCGGAGCAAATTAAATGAATCTGCATGAAAAACCCATTTTTCTGAATTAAGGGGGGGGGGACTAAACCCCCTTTTCCCCCTTTATCCTTAACCAATGAATCCCCAAAACTAATCAGGGATGTTCCTTAACATAATAAACCGGTATACCAAATTCGGAGCAAATCCAATGATTCTGCATGAAAAACCCATTTTTCTGAATTAAGGGGGGCGGGGGGGTGGACTAACCCCATTTTTCTCCCTTTATCCTTAACCAATGAACCCCCAAAAGTAATCAGGGATGTTCCTTAACATAATAAACCGGTATACCAAATTCGGAGCAAATCGAATGATTCTGCATGAAAAACCCATTTTTCTGAATTAAGGGGGGGGGGGGTGGACTAACCCCGTTTTCCCCCCTTTATCCTTAACCAATGAACTCCCAAAACTAATCAGGGAAGCGCCTTATCACAATGAACCTAGGAAAAAATTTTGAAGCAAATCGGATGTTTCTATCAAGAGTTATCGCGTTACGTACATACGTACGTACGTACATACATACATACATACATACATACATACATACATACATACATACATACATACAGAACGGGCGGGCACATTAGCTCTCAGGCTTTGATAGCCTGTGAGCTAAAAAATATAGTTATATAGGCATAATATATAATAAATATTGGGTCCACTAATCGATTATATAGACATAATATATAAAAAATATAGTTATATAGACATAATATATAATAAATATAGGGTCCAATAATCGATATTTATAGTTATATAGACATAACATAAAAAATATAGGGTCCAATAATCGATATATATAGTTATATAGACATAACATATAATAAACATAGGGTCCAATAATCGATATATATAGTTATATAGACATAATATATAATAGATATAGGGTCCAATAATCGATAAATATAGTTATATAGACATAACATATACTAAATATAGGGTCCAATAATCGATATATATATAGATATATAGTCATAACATATAATAAATATAGGGTCCAATAATCGATACATATAGTTATATAGACATAACATATAATAAATATAGTGTCCAATCATCGATATATATAGTTTTATAGACATAACATATAATAAATATAAGTCCAATAATCGATATATATAGTTATATAGACATAATATATAATACATATAGGGTCCAATAATCGATATATATAATTATATAGACATAATATATAATAAATATAGGGTCCAATAATCGATATACAGGATTCACTAATCGATTATATAGACATAATATATAATAAATATTGGGTCCACTAATCGATTATATAGACATAATATATAAAAATATAGTTATATAGACATAATATATAATACATATAGGGTCCAATAATCGATATATATAGTTATATAGACATAACATATAATACATATAGGGTCCAATAATCGATATACAGGATTCACTAATCGATTATAT
This sequence comes from Maratus speciosus, assembly GCA_963932465.1. Classification (NCBI taxonomy): domain Eukaryota; kingdom Metazoa; phylum Arthropoda; class Arachnida; order Araneae; family Salticidae; genus Maratus; species Maratus speciosus. The sequence goes on from CAWVRF010001549.1 coordinate 44,744, forward strand.
AGACATAATATATAATAAATATTGGGTCCACTAATCGATTATATAGACATAATATATAAAAAATATAGTTATATAGACATAATATATAATACATATAGGGTCCAATAATCGATATATATAGTTATGTAGACATAACATATAATAAATATAGAGTCCAATAATCGATACATATAGTTATATAGACATAATATATAATAAATATAGGGTCCAATAATCGATATATATAGTTATATAGACATAACATATAATAAATATAGGGTCCAATAATCGATATATATAGTTATATAGACATAACATATAATAAATATAGGGTCCAATAATCGATATATATAGTTACATAGACATAACATATAATAAATATGGGGTCCAATAATCGATATATATAGTTATATAGACATAACATATAATAAATATAGGGTCCAATAATCGATATATATAGTTATATAGACATAACATATAATAGATATAGGGTCCAATAATCGATATATTTAGTTATATAGACATAACATATAATAAATATAGGGTCCAATAATCGATATATATAGTTATATAGACATAACATATAATAAATATAAGTCCAATAATCGATGTATGTAGTTATATAGACATAATATATAATACATATAGGGTCCAATAATCGATATATATAATTATATAGACATAACATATAATAAATATAGGGCCCAATAATCGATATATATAGTTATATAGACATAATATATAATATATATAGGGTCCAATAATCGATATATATAGTTATATAGACATAACATATAATAAATATAGGGTCCAATAATCGATATATATATAGTTATATAGACATAACATATAATAAATATAGGGTTCAATAATCAATTATATAGACATAATACATAAAAAATATAGTTACATAGACATAATATATAATAAATATTGGGTCAACTAATCGATTATATAGACATAATATATAAAAAATATAGTTATATAGACATAATATATAATAAATATAGGGTCCACTAATCGATTATATAGACAGAATATATAAAAAATATAGTTATATAGACATAATATATAATAAATATAGGGTCCACTAATCGATTATATAGACATAATATATAAAAAATATAGTTATGTAGGCATAATATATAATAAATATTGGGTCCACTAATCGATTATATAGACATAATATATAAAAAATATAGTTATATAGACATAATATATAATACATATAGGGTCCAATAATCGATATATATAGTTATATAGTCATAACATATAATAAATATAGGGTCCAATAATCGATATATATAGTTATATAGACATAATATATAATACATATAGGGTCCAATAATCGATATACAGGATTCACTAATCGATTATATAGACATAATATATAATAAATATTGGGTCCACTAATCGATTATATAGACATAATATATAAGAAATATAGTTATATAGACATAATATATAATACATATAGGGTCCAATAATCGATATATATACTTATATAGACATAACATATAATAAATATAGGGTCCAATAATCGATATATATAGTATTATAGACATAATATATAATAAATATAGGGTCCAATAATCGATATATATAGTTATATAGACATAACATATAATAAATATAGGGTCCAATAATCGATATATATATAGTTATATAGACATAACATATAATAAATATAGGGTTCAATAATCGATTATATAGACATAATTCATAAAAAATATAGTTATATAGACATAATATATAATAAATATTGGGTCCACTAATCGATTATATAGACATAATATATAAAACATATAGTTATATAGACATAATATATAATAAATATAGGGTCCACTAATCGATTATATAGACAGAATATATAAAAAATATAGTTATATAGACATAATATATATTAAATATTGGGTCCACTAATCGATTATATAGACATAATATATAAAAAATATAGTTATGTAGGCATAATATATAATAAATATTGGGTCCACTAATCGATTATATAGACTTAATATATAAAAAATATAGTTATATAGACATAACATATAATAAATATAGGGTCCAATAATCGATATATATAGTTATATAGACATAACATATAATAAATATAGGGTCCAATAATGGATATATATAGTTATATAGACATAACATATAATAAATATAGGGTCCAGTAATCGATATATATAGTTATATAGACATAACATATAATAAATATAGGGTCCAATAATCGATATATATAGTTATATAGACATAACATATAATAGATATAGGGTACAATAATCGATATATTTAGTTATATAGACATAACATATAATAAATATGGGGTCCAATATTCGATATATCTAGTTATATAGACATAACATATAATAAATATAAGTCCAATAATCGATATATGTAGTTATATAGACATAATATATAATACATATAGGGTCCAATAATCGATATATATAATTATATAGACATAACATATAATAAATATAGGGTCCAATAATCGATATATATAGTTATATAGACATAATATATAATACATATAGGGTCCAATAATCGATATATATCGTTATATAGACATAACATATAATAAATATAGGGTCCAATAATCGATATATATATAGTTATATAGACATAACATATAATAAATATAGGGTCCAATAATCGTCCATAAAATCCATAAAAAATATAGTTATCCATAAAAAATATAGTTAATCCATAAAAAATATAGTTATATAGACATAATATATAATAAATATAGGGTCCAATAATCCAAAAATCCATAAAAAATATAGTTATCCATAAAAAATATAGTTAATCCAGAAAAAATATAGTTATATAGACATAATATATAATAAATATAGGGTCCAATAATCGATATATATAGTTATATAGACATAATATATAATAAATATAGGGTCCAATAATCGATATATATAGTTATATAGACATAACATATAATAAATATAGGGTCCAATATTCGATATATATAGTTATATAGACATAACATATAATAAATATAGGGTCCAATAATCGATATATATATAGTTATATAGACATAACATATAATAAATATAGGGTCCAATAATCGATATATATATAGTTATATAGACATAACATATAATAAATATAGGGTCCAATAATCGATATATATATTTTCATAAACATAACATATAATAATCATAAACATAACATAAACATAACATATAATATGTTTATAGACATAACATATAATGGATATATAATCGATATATATATCGAACCCTATATATAATCGATATATATAGGGTCCAATAATCGTCCATAAAATCCATAAAAAATATAGTTATCCATAAAAAATATAGTTAATCCATAAAAAATATAGTTATATAGACATAATATATAATAAAATATATATGCTATATATTATATAACATATAATAAATATAGGGTCCAATAATCGATATATATAGTTATATAGACATAACATATAATAAATATAGGGTCCAATAATGGATATATATAGTTATATAGACATAACATATAATAAATATAGGGTCCATTAATCGATATATATAGTTATATAGACATAACATATAATAAATATAGGGTCCAATAATCGATATATATAGCTATATAGACATAACATATAATAGATATAGGGTACAATAATCGATATATTTAGTTATATAGACATAACATATAATAAATATAGGGTCCAATAATCGATATATATAGTTATATAGACATAACATATAATAAATATATAGGGTCCAATAATCGATATATATAGTTGCCGAAACGTCAGTGAAGGCTTACTGTGGAGACACGAAAAGTTTTGATTTCCGTTTGTCTGTCTGTCTGTCTGTCCGTCTGTTCCGCGATAACTGCCGCAAAAAGCATCCGATCGGCTTGAAATTAATGTGGCATGTTGATGAGGTACTCGGACTTAGCTGTATGGTTTTTGGTTAAATTTGGTTCATTCGTTCGGGAAATATAGAACATTTTATTTTGCTCTGTAATGCTTTTCAATGGCAAGTCAGACGATTTTCAAATTTTCATTTTGAAAGAAATGGCTCATATAAAAAATGGATTTAAATGGTAAATTTTTGATGCTGAAATTTTTAAATAAGAGTAGTAAATTATTCCTATTAGTTTGCAATTTTGTCAAAACATTTGTCAGAGCTTTTAAATTAGGTGTATAACTTATGATGGAATTTTATACATGTGTTCGAATAATATAAAACATTTTATTTTATGAATTTACTTATATTTCATTTTTTTTCTTTTAACCGTTGCGTAGCAACTATATCTCATCTAAAAATATCATAAATGTGAAAGTATGTATGGTTTTTAAAGTCAAATCAAAGTTAAAAGGAATGAATTAATGAATGCCTTTGTATAGATATTTGCATATAGATTGATTTAAACGCAGAAATGAAAATAGTATTTATATACTATATAGAATAATATCTTTATTTATGTATTCAACTATTTTGATTATAAAGGAAAAAGTTCGTTATTTTCATACAGAATAAACTGACATTATTCTATTAAACTTTATAAACTTTATTGTTGCCAGAAAAAAAAAAAAAAAAAAAAAGGGAATAACAACTTCTCCCAAAGAGTTCATTTTAATTTGTAAGATTTTCACGTGCAAAGGGAAAATGCAGCAAATTACAAATAATAAAAAAGATAAATAGGACAGGAATGAATACATATAAACATTTCACACCAAATACCACCTAAATTAATTTTTGTAGTGGTATTTTCCCACACTACGAAGAAAGATTCCTCGATTTACACGATTTTACTTGGCGTTCCTTTTTTCACTGGTTGCGATTTCATTTTCGCAATTGCGTATATTAATTGGCACAAAATTTTACATTTTTATGACTGAGGTATATGTAAGGCCATACAAATAAGAAATTCCGTATTGTTTCCTATAAGATGTGATAAAGTGTTGGTTAACTATATATGTTTCTATTAAGAGGAGCAGGGCTGCCAAGCCTCCGGCGTTCTGGATACCAGTATTTTAATACAAAAAATGTTACTTTATTTAATTGAAACATTTGCGCGATTTAAAAGAACAACATTTTCTGTAAGGTAATAGTGTTGTGCAAAAAGCCTGAGACTTGCCATGTCTGGTGGTGAGTGAAATGTTTTATCTAATGCATTTATCTCTATTTTAATGCTACGTGAACAACGTCCCGTGTAACAGCTTGTAGAGTGTAAAATAAATTATTAAAATAATCCCTATTACGAAAAATGAAACAAAATGCCCGGCTAAGGGAAATAAAAGGTTAGTTAACCTTTCGTAATTTGACCTGAACACAGGTGTGCATCAAATTTCAACGGTGTTTGTAACATCACGATTTTAAATTAAATGTGGATACTATTAAAAGGCTATCATAAAAAATACTTAACGGCGCCATATCACGTTTATCTATTTAGTCAATTGGAAGTGGACACGATGATGAATTATTAACCGTTAGGTTTAGAACTCCCCCTACTTTAGGGTGATTTTAGTAAGTTAATGCTATCGAGTACATTTTTAGATATTTAGATTAGATCTTAGATATAAATATTGCAGAATGGTAATCAAAATTATTATTAGATTTCTAAATTAGATGTCTCAGTTTACATTTCCAAAAGTTCTTTATCCATTAGATACAGATGTTTGTGGTTAGCAGGCAAGTAAATACTTCTGTATGGATATTAGGATAACGTAAAATGCTTGACCAAATTGTTGCTTATCCTTATAAATCGCAGTGTAAAAATGAATCTAAGATATAGGATAATCATTAACTCAATCAATAGAAAATTACAAATGCAAAATAAATTACACAACGGGGGGTTCAGGGGGGGGCACCCCCCTGAAGAAATTTGCTTTATTATATAAAAATTACTAGAATAAGTAGCTCGTGAGAATTTCAGAATATCATTACATAACAACGTGTTTAATTTAACGCTTCTAATGTCTGAAACCATCGAAATATTTTTTTCTCCTTCTATAAATGTTTGTGTAATTTAAAAGTTTAAATTTTGTTTTTGTAGAAAGATTAATATTAAGCAAAATTTGCTAAAAACAATAAGTTTCAGAGATGACGTTCAGGCTCTTGATCTGCAGATTTACTAGTTATATAGACATAACATATAATAAATATATAGGGTCCAATAATCGATATATATATAGTTATATAGACATAACATATAATAAATATAGGGTCCAATAATCGATATATATAGTTATATAGATATAGCATATAAAAAATATAGGGTCCAATAATCGATATATATAGTTATATAGACATAACATATAATAAATATAGGGTCCAATAATCGATATATATAGTTATATAGACATAATATATAATAAATATAGGGTCCAATAATCGATATATATAGTTATACAGACATAACATATAATAAATATAGGGTCCAATAATCGATATATATATAGTTATATAGACATAACATATAATAAATATAGGGTCCAATAATCGATATATATAGTTATATAGACATAACATATAATAAATATAGTGTCCACTAATCGATATATATAGTTTTATAGACATAACATATGATAAATATAGGGTCCAATAATCGATATATATAGTTATATAGACATAATATATAATACATATAGGGTCCAATAATCGATATACAGGATTCACTAATCGATTATATAGACATAACATATAATAAATATTGGGTCCACTAATCGATTATATAGATATAATATATAAAAAATATAGTTATATAGACATAATATATAATAAATATAGGGTCCAATAATCGATATATATAGTTATATAGACATAACATATAATAAATATATGGTCCAATAATCGATATATATAGTTATATAGACATAATATATAATAAATATAGGGTCCAATAATCGATATATATAGTTATGTAGACATAATATATAATAAATATAGGGTCCAATAATCGATATATATAGTTATATAGACATAACATATAATAAATATAGGGTCCAATAATCGATATATATAGTTATATAGACATAACATATAATAAATATAGGGTCCAATAATCGATATATATACTTATATAGACATAACATATAATAAATATAGGGTCCAATAATCGATATATATAGTTATATAGACATAACATATAATAAATATAGGGTCCAATAATCGATATATATAGTTATATAGACATAACATATAATAAATATAAGTCCAATAATCGATATATATAGTTATATAGACATAACATATAATAAATATAAGTCCAATAATCGATGTATGTAGTTATATAGACATAATATATAATACATATAGGGTCCAATAATCGATATATATAATTATATAGACATAACATATAATAAATATAGGGTCCAATAATCGATATATATAGTTATATAGACATAACATATAATAAATATAAGTCCAATAATCGATATATATATAGTTATATAGACATAATATATAATACATATAGGGTCCAATAATCGATATATATAATTATATAGACATAGCATATAATAAATATAGGGTCCAGTAATCGATATATATAGTTATATAGACATAATATATAATAAATATAGGGTCCAATAATCGATATATATAGTTATATAGACATAACATATAATAAATATAAGTCCAATAATCGATATATATATAGTTATATAGACATAATATATAATACATATAGGGTCCAATAATCGATATATATAATTATATAGACATAGCATATAATAAATATAGGGTCCAATAATCGATAGATATAGTTACATAGACATAACATATAATAAATATATAGGGTCCAATAATCGATATATATAGTTATATAGACATAACATATAATAAATATAGGGTCCAATAATCGATATATATAGTTTTATAGACATAACATATAATAAATATAGGGTCCAATAATCGATATATATAGTTATATAGACATAATATATAATACATATAGGGTCCAATAATCGATATACAGGATTCACTAATCGATTATATAGACATAATATATAAAAAATATAGTTATATAGACATAATATATAACAAATAATTCTCCACTAATCTATTATATAGACAGAATATATAAAAAAATATAGTTATATAGACATAATATATAATACATATAGGGTCCAATAATCGATATATATAGTTATATAGACATAACATATAATAAATATAGGGTCCAATAATCGATATATATAGTTATATAGACATAATATATAATACATATAGGGTCCAATAATCGATATATATAGTTATATAGACATAACATATAATAAATATAGGGTCCAATAATCGATATATATATAGTTATATAGACATAACATATAATAAATATAGGGTCAATAATCGATATATATAGTTGCCGAAACTTCAGTGAAGGCTTACTGTGGAGACACGAAAAGTTTTGGTTTCTGTTAGTCTGTCTGTTAGTCTGTCTGTCTGTTCCGCGATAACTGCCACAAAAAGCATCCGATCGGCTTGAGATTCCCTGCGCATGTTGATGAGGTACCCGGACTTAGCTGTATAGTTTTTGGTTAAATTTGGTTCATTCGTTCGGAAAATATGGAACATTTTATTTTGATCTATAATGCTTTTCTGTGGCAAGTCAGACGATTTTCAAATTTCCATTTGTTGAAAGAAACGGCTCATATGAAAAATGGATTTAAATGGTAAATTTTTGATGTTGAAATTTTTAAATAAGATTATTAAATTATTCCAATTAGTTAAAATTTTGTCAATATATTTGCGAGATTTTTTTAAATTAGGTTTATAACATTGGGGGGAATTTTATGCATGTTTTCTAAAAATATAAAGGATATTGTTTTATTAATTTGACCTAATGCATATTTCATTTTTTTTCCTTTTCTTTCATCTGTTGCCTAGCAACGTATTTGGTCCTAATAATATTAGTATAATTGCGTGTATAATGTTTGAGTAAAGCCAACGTCAAAACGGATGAATTAATGCATTTGTATCTTTGCATATCGATGGATTTTAGCCCAGAAATAAAAATAGGCAATATTTCATTTATTTTATTTATTTTATTCAAATATTTTGCTTAAAAATACAAAAGTTCATTATTTCATAGAGAATAACGTAACATTTTTCCATAACATTTACCAATATTTCTTTAATTGTTGCCAAGAAAATCAAAACCCGGAAAAATATTTTCTTTTAAACAATTTTCAATTGAAATGTTTTGTCGTGAAACAGGAAAATGAAAAATAAAATTAAGAATAGAAAAATTAATATGGCGGCATATTGGAAATAAAAAGAAAACTCTCGAGTATTTCTTAATATAACAAGATGAAAAGTTTTGAGTAAGTACGCATAGCAGGTGAATTAGATGTTTATCGAAAACAAAGATGCTGGAATAAAAAGATCTTGGGTAAAATAAAATTAACTATTATTCACGGAGGAAAGAAATAGATGGAGATGCAGTATGTCGTAAAAACAGTTTGCAATACGATGTGCGTTATCGCTCAGATTTAAATGCTCTCATTCGGTTCAAACAAAACAAGCACGTGGAACAGGGACCGAATTTTTGACTTCATCCGTGCATTTTTTCTGTAAAATGAAAATGATCTGCTTATATTTAAGCAATAAGCATTCTAAGGTAGCATTTCATTGTATTATGAATTAAAAACTGTATTACTAAAGCTATTACTCTTTTAAGCACGTCGTTGTGTTGTGCCGAATGCAGCGGATTTTAGGGTTACATTTTTGGCGTCACTTCAATATTTATTGTCTGTGTACGGTTAACATGAATATTTTATTTTAAATTTAAATTTTATTGATTTATAAAAAAAAAAAAAAAACTTATGCTTATCGTTATAAATCACAGCGTAAAAAAAAGCTAAGATATACTATAACCATTCGCACAATGAATAAAAAATTGCGAATGTAAATTTAAATAGACTACGGGGGGTTCATTTAAAAAGTTACCAGAATAAGTAGCTCATCAGAATTTCAGAACATCAATGTATAACCACTTGTTTAACACTTTTAATTTCTGAAACTTTACGAAGTATCTTGTATGCTTATAAATATTTATGTAATTTGAAAACTTTAAAAAGCGATTTGTAGGAAGTTGAATATTACGCAATCCGTGTTAAAAAACAATGACTTGCAAAGATGACGTTGAGGCTCCTGATCTGCAGATTTACTAGTTATATAGACATAACATATAATAAATATAGTGTCCAACAATCGATATATATAGTTTTATAGACATAAAATATAATACATATAGGGTCCAATAATCGATATATATAGTTATATAGACATAATATATAATAAATATAGGGTCCAATAATCGATATATATAGTTATATAGACATAACATATAATAAATATAGGGTCCAATAATCGATATATATAGTTATATAGACATAACATATAATAAATATAGGGTCCAATAATCGATATATATAGTTATATAGACATAACATATAATAAATATAGGGTCCAATAATCGATATATATAGTTATATAGACATAAGATATAATAAATATAGGGTCCAATAATCGATATATATATAGTTATATAGACATAACATATAATAGATATAGGGTCCAATAATCGATATATTTAGTTATATAGACATAACATATAATAAATATAGGATCCAATAATCGATATATATAGTTATATAGACATAACATATAATAAATATCAGTCCAATAATCGATGTATGTAGTTATATAGACATAATATATAATACATATAGGGTCCAATAATCGATATATATAATTATATAGACATAACATATAATAAATGTAGGGTCCAATAATCGATATATATACTTATATAGACATAACATATAATAAATATAGGGTCCAATAATCGATATATATAGTTATATAGACATAACATATAATAAATATAGGGTCCAATAATCGATATATATAGTTATATAGACATAACATATAATAAATATAAGTCCAATAATCGATATATATATAGTTATATAGACATAACATATAATAAATATAAGTCCAATAATCGATGTATGTAGTTATATAGACATAATATATAATACATATAGGGTCCAATAATCGAAATATATAATTATATAGACATAACATATAATAAATATAGGGTCCAATAATCGATATATATAGTTATATAGACATAACATATAATAAATATAAGTCCAATAATCGATATATATATAGTTATATAGACATAATATATAATACATATAGGGTCCAATAATCGATATATATATAATTATATAGACATAGCATATAATAAATATAGGGTCCAATAATCGATATATATAGTTATATAGACATAATATATAATAAATATAGGGTCCAATAATCGATATATATAGTTATATAGACATAACATATAATAAATATAAGTCCAATAATCGATATATATATAGTTATATAGACATAATATATAATGCATATAGGGTCCAATAATCGATATATATAATTATATAGACATAGCATATAATAAATATAGGGTCCAATAATCGATATATAGAGTTATATAGACATAATATATAATACATATAGGGTCCAATAATCGATATATATAGTTATATAGACATAACATATAATAAATATAGGGTCCAATAATCGATAGATATAGTTACATAGACATAACATATAATAAATATATAGGGTCCAATAATCGATATATATAGTTATATAGACATAACATATAATAAATATAGGGTCCAATAATCGATATATATAGTTTTATAGACATAACATATAATAAATATAGGGTCCAATAATCGATATATATAGTTATATAGACATAATATATAATACATATAGGGTCCAATAATCGATATACAGGATTCACTAATCGATTATATAGACATAATATATAAAAAATATAGTTATATAGACATAATATGTAACAAATATAGGGTCCACTAATTGATTATATAGACAGAATATATAAAAAAATATAGTTATATAGACATAATATATAATACATATAGGGTCCAATAATCGATATATATAGTTATATAGACATAACATATAATAAATATAGGGTCCAATAATCGATATATATAATTATATAGACATAATATATAATACATATAGGGTACAATAATCGATATATATAGTTATATAGACATAACATATAATGAATATAGGGTCCAATAATCGATACATATATAGTTATATAGACATAACATATAATAAATATAGGGTCAATAATCGATATATATAGTTATATAGACATAACATATAATAAATATAGTGTCCAACAATCGATATATATAGTTTTATAGACATAAAATATAATACATATAGGGTCCAATAATCGATATATATAGTTATATAGACATAATATATAATAAATATAGGGTCCAATAATCGATATATATAGTTATATAGACATAACATATAATAAATATAGGGTCCAATAATCGATATATATAGTTATATAGACATAACATATAATAAATATAGGGTCCAATAATCGATATATATAGTTATATAGACATAACATATAATAAATATAGGGTCCAATAATCGATATATATAGTTATATAGACATAACATATAATAAATATAGGGTCCAATAATCGATATATATATAGTTATATAGACATAACATATAATAGATATAGGGTCCAATAATCGATATATTTAGTTATATAGACATAACATATAATAAATATAAGTCCAATAATCGATGTATGTAGTTATATAGACATAATATATAATACATATAGGGTCCAATAATCGATATATATAATTATATAGACATAACATATAATAAATATAGGGTCCAATAATCGATATATATAGTTATATAGACATAATATATAATACATATAGGGTCCAATAATCGATATATATAGTTATATAGACATAACATATAATAAATATAGGGTCCACTAATCGATTATATAGACAGAATATATAAAAAATATAGTTATATAGACATAATATATAATAAATATAGGGTCCACTAATCGATTATATAGACATAATATATAAAAAATATAGTTATGTAGGCATAATATATAATAAATATTGGGTCCACTAATCGATTATATAGACATAATATATAAAAAATATAGTTATATAGACATAATATATAATACATATAGGGTCCAATAATCGATATATATAGTTATATAGACATAACATATAATAAATATAGGGTCCAATAATCGATATATATAGTTATATAGACATAATATATAATACTTATAGGGTCCAATAATCGATATACAGGATTCACTAATCGATTATATAGACATAATATATAATAAATATTGGGTCCACTAATCGATTATATAGACATAATATATAAAAAATATAGTTATATAGACATAATATATAATACATATAGGGTCCAATAATCGATATATATAGTTATATAGACATAACATATAATAAATATAGGGTCCAATAATCGATATATATAGTAATATATACATAATATATAATAAATATAGGGTCCAATAATCGATATATATAGTTATATAGACATAACATATAATAAATATAGGGTCCAATAATCGATATATATATAGTTATATAGACATAACATATAATAAATATAGGGTTCAATAATCGATTATATAGACATAATACATAAAAAATATAGTTATATAGACATAATATATAATAAATATAGGGTCCACTAATCGATTATATAGACAGAATATATAAAAAATATAGTTATATAGACATAATATATAATAAATATAGGGTCCACTAATCGATTATATAGACATAATATATAAAAAATATAGTTATGTAGGCATAATATATAATAAATATTGGGTCCACTAATCGATTATATAGACATAATATATAAAAAATATAGTTATATAGACATAATATATAATACATATAGGGTCCAATAATCGATATATATATAGTTATATAGACATAACATATAATAAATATAGGGTCCAATAATCGATTTTATAGACATAATACATAAAAAATATCGTTATATAGACATAATATATAATAGATATAGGGTCCATTAATCGATTATATAGACATAATATATAAAAATTATAGTTATATAGACATAATATATAATAAATATAGGGTCCAATAATCGATATATATAGTTATATAGACATAATATATAATAAATATAGGGTCCAATAATCGATATATATAGTTATATATACAAAACATATAATAAATATAGGGTCCAATATTCGATATATATATAGTTATATAGACATAACATATAATAAATATAGGGTCCAATAATCGATATATATAGTTATATAGACATAATATATAATACATATAGGGTCAAATAATCGATATACAGGATTCACTAATCGATTATATAGACATAATATATAAAAAATATAGTTATATAGACATAATATATAACAAATATAGGGTCCACTAATCGATTATATAGACAGAATATATAAAAAAATATAGTTATATAGATATAATATATAATAAATATAGGGTCCAATAATCGAGATATATAGTTATATAGACATAATATATAATACATATAGGGTCCAATAATCGATATATATAGTTATATAGACATAACATATAATAAATATAGGGTCCAATAATCGATAGATATAGTTATAGAGACATAACATATAATAAATATATAGGGTCCAATAATCGATATATATAGTTATATAGACATAACATATAATAAATATAGGGTCCAATAATCGATATATATAGTTTTATAGACATAACATATAATAAATATAGGGTCCAATAATCGATATATATAGTTATATAGACATAATATATAATACATATAGGGTCAAATAATCGATATACAGGATTCACTAATCGATTATATAGACATAATATATAAAAAATATAGTTATATAGACATAATATATAACAAATATAGGGTCCACTAATCGATTATATAGACAGAATATATAAAAAAATATAGTTATATAGATATAATATATAATAAATATAGGGTCCACTAATCGATTATACAGACATAATATATAAAAAATATAGTTATATAGGCATAATATATAATAAATATTGGGTCCACTAATCGATTATATAGACATAATATATAAAAAATATAGTTATATAGACATAATACATAATAAATATAGGGTCCAATAATCGATATTTATAGTTATATAGACATAACATAAAAAATATAGGGTCCAATAATCGATATATATAGTTATATAGACATAACATATAATAAACATAGGGTCCAATAATCGATATATATAGTTATATAGACATAATATATAATAGATATAGGGTCCAATAATCGATATATATAGTTATATAGACATAACATATACTAAATATAGGGTCCAATAATCGATATATATATAGATATATAGTCATAACATATAATAAATATAGGGTCCAATAATCGATACATATAGTTATATAGACATAACATATAATAAATATAGTGTCCAATCATCGATATATATAGTTTTATAGACATAACATATAATAAATATAAGTCCAATAATCGATATATATAGTTATATAGACATAATATATAATACATATAGGGTCCAATAATCGATATATATAATTATATAGACATAATATATAATAAATATAGGGTCCAATAATCGATATACAGGATTCACTAATCGATTATATAGACATAATATATAATAAATATTGGGTCCACTAATCGATTATATAGACATAATATATAAAAATATAGTTATATAGACATAATATATAATACATATAGGGTCCAATAATCGATATATATAGTTATATAGACATAACATATAATACATATAGGGTCCAATAATCGATATACAGGATTCACTAATCGATTATATAGACATAATATATAATAAATATTGGGTCCACTAATCGATTATATAGACATAATATATAAAAAATATAGTTATATAGACATAATATATAATACATATAGGGTCCAATAATCGATATATATAGTTATGTAGACATAACATATAATAAATATAGGGTCCAATAATCGATATATATAGTTATATAGACATAATATATAATAAATATAGGGTCCAATAATCGATATATATAGTTATATAGACATAACATATAATAAATATAGGGTCCAATAATCGATATATATAGTTATATAGACATAACATATAATAAATATAGGGTCCAATAATCGATATATATAGTTATATAGACATAACATATAATAAATATAGGGTCCAATAATCGATATATATAGTTATATAGACATAACATATAATAAATATAGGGTCCAATAATCGATATATATAGTTATATAGACATAACATATAATAGATATAGGGTCCAATAATCGATATATTTAGTTATATAGACATAACATATAATAAATATAGGGTCCAATAATCGATATATATAGTTATATAGACATAACATATAATAAATATAAGTCCAATAATCGATGTATGTAGTTATATAGACATAATATATAATACATATAGGGTCCAATAATCGATATATATAATTATATAGACATAACATATAATAAATATAGGGCCCAATAATCGATATATATAGTTATATAGACATAATATATAACATATATAGGGTCCAATAATCGATATATATAGTTATATAGACATAACATATAATAAATATAGGGTTCAATAATCGATTATATAGACATAATACATAAAAAATATAGTTATATAGACATAATATATAATAAATATTGGGTCCACTAATCGATTATATAGACATAATATATAAAAAATATAGTTATATAGACATAATATATAATAAATATTGGGTCCACTAATCGATTATATAGACATAATATATAAAAAATATAGTTACATAGACATAATATATAATACATATAGGGTCCAATAATCGATATATATAGTTATATAGACATAACATATAATAAATATAGGGTCCAATAATCGATATATATAGTTATATAGACATAATATATAATACATATAGGGTCCAATAATCGATATACAGGATTCACTAATCGATTATATAGATATAATATATAATAAATATTGGGTCCACTAATCGATTATATAGACATAATATATAAAAAATATAGTTATATAGACATAATATATAATACATATAGGGTCCAATAATCGATATATATACTTATATAGACATAACATATAATAAATATAGGGTCCAATAATCGATATATATAGTAATATAGACATAATATATAATAAATATAGGGTCCAATAATCGATATATATAGTTATATAGACATAACATATAATAAATATAGGGTCCAATAATCGATATATATATAGTTATATAGACATAACATATAATAAATATAGGGTTCAATAATCGATTATATAGACATAATTCATAAAAAATATAGTTATATAGACATAATATATAATAAATATTGGGTCCACTAATCGATTATATAGACATAATATATAAAAAATATAGTTATATAGACATAATATATAATAAATATAGGGTCCACTAATCGATTATATAGACAGAATATATAAAAAATATAGTTATATAGACATAATATATAATAAAATATAGGGTCCACTAATCGATTATATAGACATAATATATAAAAAATATAGTTATGTAGGCATAATATATAATAAATATTGGGTCGACTAATCGATTATATAGACATAATATATAAAAAATATAGTTATATAGACATAATATATAATACATATGGGGTCCAATATTCGATATATATAGTTATATAGACATAACATATAATAAATATAGGGTCCAGTAATCGATATATATAGTTATATAGACATAACATATAATAAATATAGGGTCCAATAATCGATATATATAGTTATATAGACATAACATATAATAGATATAGGGTACAATAATCGATATATTTAGTTATATAGACATAACATATAATAAATATGGGGTCCAATATTCGATATATCTAGTTATATAGACATAACATATAATAAATATAAGTCCAATAATCGATATATGTAGTTATATAGACATAATATATAATACATATAGGGTCCAATAATCGATATATATAATTATATAGACATAACATATAATAAATATAGGGTCCAATAATCGATATATATAGTTATATAGACATAATATATAATACATATAGGGTCCAATAATCGATATATATCGTTATATAGACATAACATATAATAAATATAGGGTCCAATAATCGATATATATATAATTATATAGACATAACATATAATAAATATAGGGTCCAATAATCGTCCATAAAATCCATAAAAAATATAGTTATCCATAAAAAATATAGTTAATCCATAAAAAATATAGTTATATAGACATAATATATAATAAATATAGGGTCCAATAATCCAAAAACCCATAAAAAATATAGTTATCCATAAAAAATATAGTTAATCCATAAAAAATATAGTTATATAGACATAATATATAATAAATATAGGGTCCAATAATCGATATATATAGTTATATAGACATAATATATAATAAATATAGGGTCCAATAATCGATATATATAGTTATATAGACATAACATATAATAAATATAGGGTCCAATATTCGATATATATAGTTATATAGACATAACATATAATAAATATAGGGTCCAATAATCGATATATATATAGTTATATAGACATAACATATAATAAATATAGGGTCCAATAATCGATATATATATAGTTATATAGACATAACATATAATAAATATAGGGTCCAATAATCGATATATATATTTTCATAAACATAACATATAATAATCATAAACATAACATAAACATAACATATAATATGTTTCTAGACATAACATATAATAAATATAGGGTCCAATAATCGTCCATAAAATCCATAAAAAATATAGTTATCCATAAAAAATATAGTTAATCCATAAAAAATATAGTTATATAGACATAATATATAATAAAATATATATGCTATATATTATATAACATATAATAAATATAGGGTCCAATAATCGATATATATAGTTATATAGACATAACATATAATAAATATAGGGTCCAGTAATGGATATATATAGTTATATAGACATAACATATAATAAATATAGGGTCCAGTAATCGATATATATAGTTATATAGACATAACATATAATAAATATAGGGTCCAATAATCGATATATATAGTTATATAGACATAACATATAATAGATATAGGGTACAATAATCGATATATTTAGTTATATAGACATAACATATAATAAATATAGGGTCCAATAATCGATATATATAGTTATATAGACATAACATATAATAAATATATAGGGTCCAATAATCGATATATATAGTTATATAGACATAACATATAATAAATATATAGGGTCCAATAATCGATATATATATAGTTATATAGACATAACATATAATAAATATAGGGTCCAATAATCGATATATATAGTTATATAGACATAGCATATAAAAAATATAGGGTCCAATAATCGATATATATAGTTATATAGACATAACATATAATAAATATAGGGTCCAATAATCGATATATATAGTTATATAGACATAATATATAATAAATATAGGGTCCAATAATCGATATATATAGTTATACAGACATAACATATAATAAATATAGGGTCCAATAATCGATATATATATAGTTATATAGACATAACATATAATAAATATAGGGTCCAATAATCGATATATATAGTTATATAGACATAACATATAATAAATATAGTGTCCACTAATCGATATATATAGTTTTATAGACATAACATATGATAAATATAGGGTCCAATAATCGATATATATAGTTATATAGACATAATATATAATACATATAGGGTCCAATAATCGATATACAGGATTCACTAATCGATTATATAGACATAACATATAATAAATATTGGGTCCACTAATCGATTATATAGATATAATATATAAAAAATATAGTTATATAGACATAATATATAATAAATATAGGGTCCAATAATCGATATATATAGTTATATAGACATAACATATAATAAATATATGGTCCAATAATCGATATATATAGTTATATAGACATAATATATAATAAATATAGGGTCCAATAATCGATATATATAGTTATGTAGATATAATATATAATAAATATAGGGTCCAATAATCGATATATATAGTTATATAGACATAACATATAATAAATATAGGGTCCAATAATCGATATATATAGTTATATAGACATAACATATAATAAATATAGGGTCCAATAATCGATATATATACTTATATAGACATAACATATAATAAATATGGGGTCCAATAATCGATATATATAGTTATATAGACATAACATATAATAAATATAGGGTCCAATAATCGATATATATAGTTATATAGACATAACATATAATAAATATAAGTCCAATAATCGATATATATAGTTATATAGACATAACATATAATAAATATAAGTCCAATAATCGATGTATGTAGTTATATAGACATAATATATAATACATATAGGGTCCAATAATCGATATATATAATTATATAGACATAACATATAATAAATATAGGGTCCAATAATCGATATATATAGTTATATAGACATAACATATAATAAATATAAGTCCAATAATCGATATATATATAGTTATATAGACATAATATATAATACATATAGGGTCCAATAATCGATATATATAATTATGTAGACATAGCATATAATAAATATAGGGTCCAATAATCGATATATATAGTTATATAGACATAATATATAATAAATATAGGGTCCAATAATCGATATATATAGTTATATAGACATAACATATAATAAATATAAGTCCAATAATCGATATATATATAGTTATATAGACATAATATATAATACATATAGGGTCCAATAATCGATATATATAATTATATAGACATAGCATATAATAAATATAGGGTCCAATAATCGATATATATAGTTATATAGACATAATATATAATACATATAGGGTCCAATAATCGATATATATAGTTATATAGACATAACATATAATAAATATAGGGTCCAATAATCGATAGATATAGTTACATAGACATAACATATAATAAATATATAGGGTCCAATAATCGATATATATAGTCTATTTAGCCTAAATATAGGCTATCTAGGCTATTTCTGTTAGTTTATTCTGTATATTCTGTTTGTTTGCCAAAAAGCCTATTCAAGTGATGTAACTCTGCATAAACGCGTTATATAGTGCAGACTAAGCACAGTTGTTCAATTTAGAGTTTAAAATGCCTATCTAGCCGAGATATAGTCTATTTAGCCTAAATATAGGCTATCTCGGCTATACTTCTGCTAGTTTGAGAAATATCCTAGTCAAGTGAGTTAACTCTGCATAAACGCGTTATATAGCGCAGACTAAGCACAAATGTTCAATTTAGGTTTTAAAATTCCTATCTATCCTAGATATAGTCTATTTAGCCTAGATATAGTCTATTTAGCCTAAATATAGTCTATCTAGGCTATTTCTGATAGTTTATTCTGTATATTCTGTTAGTTTGCCAAAAAACCTGGTCAAGTGATGTAACTCTGCATAAACGTATTATATAGTACAGACTATGCACAGTTGTTGAATTTAGGGATTAAAATGCCTATCTAGCCTAGATATAGTCTATTTAGCCTAAATATAGAATATCTAGGCTATTCTTCTGTTAGTTTGAGAAATCGCCTAGTCAAGTGATGTAACTTTGCATAAACGCGTTATATAGTGCAGACTAAGCACAAATGTTCAATTTAGGGTTTAAAATGCCTATCTAGCCTAGATATAGTCTACTTAGCCTAAATATAGGCTATCTAGGCTATTCTTCTTCTAGTTTGAAAAATAGCCTAGTCAAGTGATGTAACTCTGCGTAAACGCGTTATATAGTGCAGACTAAGCACAAATGTTCAATTTAGGGTTTAAAATGCCTATCTAGCCTAGATATAGTCTATTTAGCTTAGATATAGTCTATTTAGCCTAAATATAGGCTATCTAGGCTATTTCTGTTAGTTTATTCTGTATATTCTGTTAGTTTGCCAAAAAGCCTATTCAAGTGATGTAACTCTGCATAAACGTGTTATATAGTGCAGACTATGCACAGTTGTTCAATTTAGGGATTAAAATGCCTATCTAGCCTAGATATAGTCTATTTAGCCTAGATATAGGCTATCTAGGCTATTCTTCGGTTAGTTTGAGAAATAGCCTAGTCAAGTGATGTAACTCTGCATAAACGCGTTATATAGTGCAGACTAAGCACAAAGGTTCAATTTAGGGTTTAAAATGCCTTTCTAGCCTAGATATAGTCTATTTAGCCTAAATATAGGCGATCTAGGGTATTCTTCTAGTTTGAGAAATAGCCTAGTCAAGTGATGTAACTCTGCGTAAACGCGTTATATAGTGCAGACTAAGCACAGTTGTTCAATCTAGAGTTTAAAATGGCTATCTAGCCTAGATATAGTCTATTTAGCTTAGATATAGTCTATTTAGCCTAAATATAGGCTATCTAGGCTATTTCTGTTAGTTTATTCTGTATATTCTCTTTGTTTGCCAAAAAGCCTATTCAAGTGATGTAACTCTGCATAAACGCGTTATATAGTGCAGACTAAGCACAGTTGTTCAATTTAGAGTTTAAAATGCCTATCTAGCCGAGATATAGTCTATTTAGCCTAAATATAGGCGATCTCGGCTATTCTTCTGCTAGTTTGAGAAATATCCTAGTCAAGTGAGTTAACTCTGCATAAACGCGCTATGTAGCGCAGACTAAGCACAAATGTTCAATTTAGGTTTTAAAATGCCTATCTATCCTAGATATAGTCTATTTAGCCTAGATATAGTCTATTTAGCCTAAATATAGGCTATCTAGGCTATATCTGTTAGTTTATTCTGTATATTCTGTTAGTTTGCCAAAAAACCTGGTCATGTGATGTAACTCTGCATAAACGTGTGCAGACTATGCACAGTTGTTCAATTTAGGGATTAAAATGCCTATCTAGCCTAGATATAGTCTATTTAGCCTAAATATAGGCTATCTAGGCTATTCTTCGGTTAGTTTGAGAAATATCCCAGTCAAGTGATGTAACTCTGCATAAACGCGTTATATAGTGCAGACTAAGCACAGTTGCTCAATTTAGGGTTTGAAATGCCTATCTAGCCGATATATAGTCTATTTAGCCTAAATATAGGCTATCTCGGCTATTCTTCTGCTAGTTTGAGAAATATCCTAGTCAAGTGAGTTAACTTTGCATAAACGCGTTATATAGTGCAGACTAAGCACAAATGTTCAATTTAAGGTTTAAAATACCTATCTAGCCTAGATATAGTCTATTTAGCCTAAATATAGGCTATCTAGGCTATTCTTCTGTTAGTTTGAGAAATAGCCTAATCAAGTGATGTAACTCTGCGTAAACGCGTTATATAGTGCAGAGTAAGCACAGTTGTTCAATTTAGGGATTAAAATGCCTATCTAGCCTAGATATAGTCTATTTAGCCTAGATATAGTCTATTTAGCCTAGATATAGTCTATTTAGTCTAAATATAGGCTATCTAGGCTATTTCTGTTAGTTTATTCTGTATATTCTGTTAGTTTGCCAAAAAGCCTATTCAAGTCATGTAACTCTGCATAAACGCGTTATATAGTGCAGGCTATGCACAGTTATTCAATTTAGGGATTAAAATGCCTATCTATCCTAGATATAGTCTATTTAGCCTAGATATAGTCTATTTAGCCTAAATATAGGCTATCTAGGCTATTTCTGTTAGTTTATTCTGTATATTCTGTTAGTTTGCCAAAAAACCTGGTCAAGTGATGTAACTCTGCATAAACGTGTTATATAGTGCAGACTATGCACAGTTGTTCAATTTAGGGATTAAAATGCCTATCTAGCCTAGATATAGTCTATTTAGCCTAGATATAGCCTATTTAGCCTAAATATAGGCTATCTAGGCTATTTGTGTTAGTTTATTCTGTATATTCTGTTAGTTTGCCAAAAAACCTGGTCAAGTGATGTAACTCTGCATAAACGTGTTATATAGTGCAGACTATGCACAGTTGTTCAATTTAGGGATTAAAATGCCTATCTAGCCTAGATATAGTCTATTTAGCCTAAATATAGGCTATCTAGGCTATTCTTCTGTTAGTTTGAGAAATAGCCTAATCAAGTGATCTAACTCTGCGTAAACGCGTTATATAGTGCAGACTAAGCACAGTTGTTCAATTTAGAGTTTAAAATGCCTATCTAGCCGAGATATAGTCTATTTAGCCTAAATATAGGCTATCTCGGCTATTCTTCTGCTAGTTTGAGAAATATCCCAGTCAAGTGAGTTACCTCTGCATAAACGCGTTATATAGCGCAGACTAAGCACAAATGTTCAATATAGGGTTTAAAATGCCTATCTAGCCTAGATATAGTCTATTTAGGCTAGATATAGTCTATTTAGCCTAAATATAGGCTATCTAGGCTATTTCTGTTAGTTTATTCTGTATATTCTGTTAGTTTGCCAAAAAACCTGGTCAAGTGATGTAACTCTGCCTAAACTATGCACAGTTGTGACTTATGCACAGACTATGCACAGACTTATACAGTAACTTATGCACAGACTATGCACAGTTGTTCAATTTAGGGATTAAAATGCCTATCTAGCCTAGATATAGTCTATTTAGCCTAAATATAGGCTCTCTAGGCTATTCTTCTGTTAGTTTGAGAAATAGCCTAATCAAGTGATGTAACTCTGCGTAAACGTGTTATATAGTGCAGACTATGCACAGTTGTTCAATTTAGGGATTAAAATGCCTATCTAGCCTAGATATAGTCTATTTAGCCTAAATATAGGCTATCTAGGCTATTCTTCTGTTAGTTTGAGAAATAGCCTAGTCAAGTGATGTACCTCTGCATAAACGCGTTATATAGTGCAGACTAAGCACAGTTGCTCAATTTCGGGTTTAAAATGCCTATCTAGCCGATATATAGTCTATTTAGCCTAAATATAGGCTATCTCGGCTATTCTTCTGCTACTTTGAGAAATATCCTAGTCAAGTGAGTTAACTTTGCATAAACGCGTTATATAGTGCAGACTAAGCACAAATGTTCAATTTAGGGTTTAAAATGCCTATCTAGCCTGGATATAGTCTATTTAGCCTAAATATAGGCTATCTAGGCTATTCTTCTGTTAGTTTGAGAAATAGCCTAATCAAGTGATGTAACTCTGCGTAAACGCGTTATATGGCGCAGACTAAGCACAGTTGTTCAATTTAGAGTTTAAAATGCCTATCTAGCCTAGATATAGTCTATTTAGCCTAGATATAGTCTATTTAGCCTAAATATAGGCTATCTAGGCTATTTCTGTTAGTTTATTCTGTATATTCTGTTAGTTTGCCAAAAAACCTGGTCAAGTGATGTAACTCTGCATAAACGTGTTATATAGTGCAGACTATGCACAGTTGTTCAATTTGGGGATTAAAATGCCTATCTAGCCTAGATATAGTCTATTTAGCCTAAATATAGGCTATCTAGGCTATTCTTCTGTTAGTTTGAGAAATAACCTCATCAAGTGATGTAACTCTGCGTAAACGCGTTATATAGTGCAGGCTAAGCACAGTTGTTCAATTGAGAGTTTAAAATGCCTATCTAGCATAGATATAGTCTATTTAGCCTAGATATAGTCTATTTAGCCTAAATATAGTCTATCTAGGCTATTTCTGATAGTTTATTCTGTATATTCTGTTAGTTTGCCAAAAAGCCTAGTCAAGTGATGTAACTCTGCATAAACGCGTTATATAGTGCAGCCTAAGCACAGTTGTTCAATTTAGGGATTAAAATGCCTATCTAGCCTAGATATAGTCTATTTAGCCAAAATATAGGCTATCTAGGCTATTCTTCTGTTAGTTTGAGAAATAACCTAATCAAGTGATGTAACTCTGCGTAAACGCGTTATATAGTGCAGACTAAGCACAGTTGTTCAATTTAGAGTTTAAAATGCCTATCTAGCATAGATATAGTCTATTTAGCCTAGATATAGTCTATTTAGCCTAAATATAGGCTATCTAGGCTATTTCTGTTAGTTTATTCTGTATATTCTGTTAGTTTGCCAAAAAGCCTAGTCAAGTGATGTAACTGCATAAACGCGTTATATAGTGCAGACTAAGCACAGTTGTTCAATTTAGGGATTAAAATGCCTATCTAGCCTAGATATAGTCTATTTAGCCTAGATATAGTCTATTTAGCCTAAATATAGGCTATCTAGGCTATTTCTGTTAGTTTATTCTGTATATTCTGTTAGTTTGCCAAAAAGCCTAGTCAAGTGATGTAACATTGCATAAACGCGTTATATAGTGCAGACTAAGCACAGTTGTTCAATTTAGAGTTTAAAATGCCTATCTAGCCGAGATATAGTCTATTTAGCCTAAATATAGGCTATCTCGGCTATACTTCTGCTAGTTTGAGAAATATCCTAGTCAAGTGAGTTAACTCTGCATAAACGCGTTATATAGCGCAGACTAAGCACAAATGTTCAATTTAGGTTTTAAAATTCCTATCTATCCTAGAAATAGTCTATTTAGCCTAGATATAGTCTATTTAGCCTAAATATAAGCTATCTAGGCTATTTCTGTTAGTTTATTCTGTATATTCTGTTAGTTTGCCAAAAAACCTGGTCAAGTGATGTAACTCTGCATAAACGTATTATATAGTACAGACTATGCACAGTTGTTGAATTTAGGGATTAAAATGCCTATCTAGCCTAGATATAGTCTATTTAGCCTAAATATAGAATATCTAGGCTATTCTTCTGTTAGTTTGTGAAATCGCCTAGTCAAGTGATGTAACTTTGCATAAACGCGTTATATAGTGCAGACTAAGCACAAATGTTCAATTTAGGGTTTAAAATGCCTATCTAGCCTAGATATAGTCTACTTAGCCTAAATATAGGCTATCTAGGCTATTCTTCTTCTAGTTTGAAAAATAGCCTAATCAAGTGATGTAACTCTGCGTAAACGCGTTATATAGTGCAGACTAAGCACAAATGTTCAATTTAGGGTTTAAAATGCCTATCTAGCCTAGATATTGTCTATTTAGCTTAGATATAGTCTATTTAGCCTAAATATAGGCTATCTAGGCTATTTCTGTTAGTTTATTCTGTATATTCTGTTAGTTTGCCAAAAAGCCTATTCAAGTGATGTAACTCTGCATAAACGTGTTATATAGTGCAGACTATGCACAGTTGTTCAATTTAGGGATTAAAATGCCTATCTAGCCTAGATATAGTCTATTTAGCCTAGATATAGGCTATCTAGGCTATTCTTCGGTTAGTTTGAGAAATAGCCTAGTCAAGTGATGTAACTCTGCATAAACGCGTTATATAGTGCAGACTAAGCACAAATGTTCAATTTAGGGTTTAAAATGCCTTTCTAGCCTAGATATAGTCTATTTAGCCTAAATATAAGCTATCTAGGGTATTCTTCTTCTAGTTTGAGAAATAGCCTAGTCAAGTGATGGAACTCTGCGTAAACGCGTTATATAGTGCACACTAAGCACAGTTGTTCATTTTAGAGTTTAAAATGGCTATCTAGCCTAGATATAGTCTATTTAGCTTAGATATAGTCTATTTAGCCTAAATATAGGCTATCTAGGCTATTTCTGTTAGTTTATTCTGTATATTCTGTTTGTTTGCCAAAAAGCCTATCCAAGTGATGTAACTCTGCATAAACGCGTTATATAGTGCAGACTAAGCACAGTTGTTCAATTTAGAGTTTAAAATGCCTATCTAGCAGAGATATAGTCTATTTAGCCTAAATATAGGCGATCTCGGCTATTCTTCTGCTAGTTTGAGAAATATCCTAGTCAAGTGAGTTAACTCTGCATAAACGCGCTATATAGCGCAGACTAAGCACAAATGTTCAATTTAGGTTTTAAAATGCCTATCTATCCTAGATATAGTCTATTTAGCCTAGATATAGTCTATTTAGCCTAAATATAGGCTATCTAGGCTATATCTGTTAGTTTATTCTGTATATTCTGTTAGTTTGCCAAAAAACCTGGTCAAGTGATGTAACTCTGCATAAACGTGTGCAGACTATGCACAGTTGTTCAATTTAGGGATTAAAATGCCTATCTAGCCTAGATATAGTCTATTTAGCCTAAATATAGGCTATCTAGGCTATTCTTCTGTTAGTTTGAGAAATATCCTAGTCAAGTGATGTAACTCTGCATAAACGCGTTATATAGTGCAGACTAAGCACAGTTGCTCAGTTTAGGGTTTGAAATGCCTATCTAGCCGATATATAGTCTATTTAGCCTAAATATAGGCTATCTCGGCTATTCTTCTGCTAGTTTGAGAAATATCCTAGTCAAGTGAGTTAACTTTGCATAAACGCGTTATATAGTGCAGACTAAGCACAAATGTTCAATTTAAGGTTTAAAATACCTATCTAGCCTAGATATAGTCTATTTAGCTTAAATATAGGCTATCTAGGCTATTCTTCTGTTAGTTTGAGAAATAGCCTAATCAAGTGATGTAACTCTGCGTAAACGCGTTATATAGTGCAGACAGTTGTTCAATTTAGGGATTAAAATGCCTATCTAGCCTAGATATAGTCTATTTAGCCTAGATATAGTCTATTTAGCCTAGATATAGTCTATTTAGCCTAAATATGGGCTATCTAGGCTATTTCTGTTAGTTTATTCTGTATATTCTGTTAGTTTGCCAAAAAGCCTATTCAAGTCATGTAACTCTGCATAAACGCGTTATATAGTGCAGGCTATGCACAGTTATTCAATTTAGGGATTAAAATGCCTATCTATCCTAGATATAGTCTATTTAGCCTAGATATAGTCTATTTAGCCTAAATATAGGCTATCTAGGCTATTTCTGTTAGTTTATTCTGTATATTCTGTTAGTTTGCCAAAAAACCTGGTCAAGTGATGTAACTCTGCATAAACGTGTTATATAGTGCAGACTATGCACAGGTGTTCAATTTAGGGATTAAAATGCCTATCTAGCCTAGATATAGTCTATTTAGCCTAGATATAGCCTATTTAGCCTAAATATAGGCTATCTAGGCTATTTCTGTTAGTTTATTCTGTATATTCTGTTAGTTTGCCAAAAAACCTGGTCAAGTGATGTAACTCTGCATAAACGTGTTATATAGTGCATACTATGCACAGTTGTTCAATTTAGGGATTAAAATGCCTATCTAGCCTAGATATAGTCTATTTAGCCTAAATATAGGCTATCTAGGCTATTCTTCTGTTAGTTTGAGAAATAGCCTAATCAAGTGATGTAACTCTGCGTAAACGCGTTATATAGTGCAGACTAAGCACAGTTGTTCAATTTAGAGTTTAAAATGCCTATCTAGCCGAGATATAGTCTATTTAGCCTAAATATAGGCTATCTCGGCTATTCTTCTGCTAGTTTGAGAAATATCCTAGTCAAGTGAGTTACCTCTGCATAAACGCGTTGTATAGCGCAGACTAAGCACAAATGTTCAATTTAGGGTTTAAAATGCCTATCTAGCCTAGATATAGTCTATTTAGCCTAGATATAGTCTATTTAGCCTAAATATAGGCTATCTAGGCTATTTCTGTTAGTTTATTCTGTATATTCTGTTAGTTTGCCAAAAAACCTGGTCAAGAGATGTAACTCTGAATAAACGTGTTATATAGTGCAGACTATGCACAGTTGTTCAATTTAGGGATTAAAATGCCTATCTAGCCTAGATATAGTCTATTTAGCCTAGATATAGTCTATTTAGCCTAAATATAGGCTATCTAGGCTATTTCTGTTAGTTTATTCTGTATATTCTGTTAGTTTGCCAAAAAACCTGGTCAAGTGATGTAACTCTGCCTAAACTATGCACAGTTGTGACTTATGCACAGACTATGCACAGACTTATACAGTAACTTATGCACAGACTATGCACAGTTGTTCAATTTAGGGATTAAAATGCCTATCTAGCCTAGATATAGTCTATTTAGCCTAAATATAGGCTATCTAGGCTATTCTTCTGTTAGTTTGAGAAATAGCCTAATCAAGTGATGTAACTCTGCGTAAACGTGTTATATAGTGCAGACTATGCACAGTTGTTCAATTTAGGGATTAAAATGCCTATCTAGCCTAGATATAGTCTATTTAGCCTAAATATAGGCTATCTAGGCTATTCTTCTGTTAGTTTGAGAAATAGCCTAGTCAAGTGATGTAACTCTGCATAAACGCGTTATATAGTGCAGACTAAGCACAGTTGCTCAATTTCGGGTTTAAAATACCTATCTAGCCGATATATAGTCTATTTAGCCTAAATATAGGCTATCTCGGCTATTCTTCTGCTACTTTGAGAAATATCCTAGTCAAGTGAGTTAACTTTGCATAAACGCGTTATATAGTGCAGACTAAGCACAAATGTTCAATTTAGGGTTTAAAATGCCTATCTAGCCTGGATATAGTCTATTTAGCCTAAATATAGGCTATCTAGGCTATTTCTGTTAGTTTATTCTGTATATTCTGTTAGTTTGCCAAAAAGCCTATTCAAGTGATGTAACTATGCATAAACGCGTTATATAGTGCAGACTAAGCAGAGTTGTTCAATTTAGAGTTTAAAATGCCTATCTAGCCGAGATAGTCTATTTAGCCTAAATATAGGCTATCTCGGCTATTCTTCTGCTAGTTTGAGAAATATCCTAGTCAAGTGAGTTAACTCTGCATAAACGCGTTATATAGCGCAGACTAAGCACAAATGTTCAATTTAGGTTTTAAAATTCCTATCTATCCTAGATATAGTCTATTTAGCCTAGATATAGTCTATTTATCCTAAATATAAGCTATCTAGGCTATTTCTGTTAGTTTATTCTGTATATTCTGTTAGTTTGCCAAAAAACCTGGTCAAGTGATGTAACTCTGCATAAACGTATTATATAGTACAGACTATGCACAGTTGTTGAATTTAGGGATTAAAATGCCTATCTAGCCTAGATATAGTCTATTTAGCCTAAATATAGAATATCTAGGCTATTCTTCTGTTAGTTTGAGAAATCGCCTAGTCAAGTGATGTAACTTTGCATAAACGCGTTATATAGTGCAGACTAAGCACAGATGTTCAATTTAGGGTTTAAAATGCCTATCTAGCCTAGATATAGTCTACTTAGCCTAAATATAGGCTATCTAGGCTATTCTTCTTCTAGTTTGAAAAATAGCCTAGTCAAGTGATGTAACTCTGCGTAAACGCGTTATATAGTGCAGACTAAGCACAAATGTTCAATTTAGGGTTTAAAATGCCTATCTAGCCTAGATATAGTCTATTTAGCTTAGATATAGTCTATTTAGCCTAAATATAGGCTATCTAGGCTATTTCTGTTAGTTTATTCTGTATATTCTGTTAGTTTGCCAAAAAGCCTATTCAAGTGATGTAACTCTGCATAAACGTGTTATATAGTGCAGACTATGCACAGTTGTTCAATTTAGGGATTAAAATGCCTATCTAGCCTAGATATAGTCTATTTAGCCTAGATATAGGCTATCTAGGCTATTCTTCGGTTAGTTTGAGAAATAGCCTAGTCAAGTGATGTAACTCTGCATAAACGCGTTATATAGTGCAGACTAAGCACAAATGTTCAATTTAGGGTTTAAAATGCCTTTCTAGCCTAGATATAGTCTATTTAGCCTAAATATAGGCTATCTAGGGTATTCTTCTTCTAGTTTGAAAAATAGCCTAGTCAAGTGATGGAACTCTGCGTAAACGCGTTATATAGTGCACACTAAGCACAGTTGTTCATTTTAGAGTTTAAAATGGCTATCTAGCCTAGATATAGTCTATTTAGCTTAGATATAGTCTATTTAGCCTAAATATAGGCTATCTAGGCTATTTCTGTTAGTTTATTCTGTATATTCTGTTTGTTTGCCAAAAAGCCTATCCAAGTGATGTAACTCTGCATAAACGCGTTATATAGTGCAGACTAAGCACAGTTGTTCAATTTAGAGTTTAAAATGCCTATCTAGCAGAGATATAGTCTATTTAGCCTAAATATAGGCGATCTCGGCTATTCTTCTGCTAGTTTGAGAAATATCCTAGTCAAGTGAGTTAACTCTGCATAAACGCGCTATATAGCGCAGACTAAGCACAAATGTTCAATTTAGGTTTTAAAATGCCTATCTATCCTAGATATAGTCTATTTAGCCTAGATATAGTCTATTTAGCCTAAATATAGGCTATCTAGGCTATATCTGTTAGTTTATTCTGTATATTCTGTTAGTTTGCCAAAAAACCTGGTCAAGTGATGTAACTCTGCATAAACGTGTGCAGACTATGCACAGTTGTTCAATTTAGGGATTAAAATGCCTATCTAGCCTAGATATAGTCTATTTAGCCTAAATATAGGCTATCTAGGCTATTCTTCTGTTAGTTTGAGAAATATCCTAGTCAAGTGATGTAACTCTGCATAAACGCGTTATATAGTGCAGACTAAGCACAGTTGCTCAGTTTAGGGTTTGAAATGCCTATCTAGCCGATATATAGTCTATTTAGCCTAAATATAGGCTATCTCGGCTATTCTTCTGCTAGTTTGAGAAATATCCTAGTCAAGTGAGTTAACTTCGCATAAACGCGTTATATAGTGCAGACTAAGCACAAATGTTCAATTTAAGGTTTAAAATACCTATCTAGCCTAGATATAGTCTATTTAGCTTAAATATAGGCTATCTAGGCTATTCTTCTGTTAGTTTGAGAAATAGCCTAATCAAGTGATGTAACTCTGCGTAAACGCGTTATATAGTGCAGACTAAGCACAGTTGTTCAATTTAGGGATTAAAATGCCTATCTAGCCTAGATATAGTCTATTTAGCCTAGATATAGTCTATTTAGCCTAAATATGGGCTATCTAGGCTATTTCTGTTAGTTTATTCTGTATATTCTATTAGTTTGCCAAAAAGCCTATTCAAGTCATGTAACTCTGCATAAACGCGTTATATAGTGCAGGCTATGCACAGTTATTCAATTTAGGGATTAAAATGCCTATCTATCCTAGATATAGTCTATTTAGCCTAGATGTAGTCTATTTAGCCTAAATATAGGCTATCTAGGCTATTTCTGTTAGTTTATTCTGTATATTCTGTTAGTTTGCCAAAAAACCTGGTCAAGTGATGTAACTCTGCATAAACGTGTTATATAGTGCAGACTATGCACAGTTGTTCAATTTAGGGATTAAAATGCCTATCTAGCCTAGATATAGTCTATTTAGCCTAGATATAGCCTATTTAGCCTAAATATAGGCTATCTAGGCTATTTCTGTTAGTTTATTCTGTATATTCTGTTAGTTTGCCAAAAAACCTGGTCAAGTGATGTAACTCTGCATAAACGTGTTATATAGTGCATACTATGCACAGTTGTTCAATTTAGGGATTAAAATGCCTATCTAGCCTAGATATAGTCTATTTAGCCTAAATATAGGCTATCTAGGCTATTCTTCTGTTAGTTTGAGAAATAGCCTAATCAAGTGATGTAACTCTGCGTAAACGCGTTATATAGTGCAGACTAAGCACAGTTGTTCAATTTAGAGTTTAAAATGCCTATCTAGCCGAGATATAGTCTATTTAGCCTAAATATAGGCTATCTCGGCTATTCTTCTGCTAGTTTGAGAAATATCCTAGTCAAGTGAGTTACCTCTGCATAAACGCGTTATATAGCGCAGACTAAGCACAAATGTTCAATTTAGGGTTTAAAATGCCTATCTAGCCTAGATATAGTCTATTTAGCCTAGATATAGTCTATTTAGCCTAAATATAGGCTATCTAGGCTATTTCTGTTAGTTTATTCTGTATATTCTGTTAGTTTGCCAAAAAACATGGTCAAGTGATGTAACTCTGAATAAACGTGTTATATAGTGCAGACTATGCACAGTTGTTCAATTTAGGGATTAAAATGCCTATCTAGCCTAGATATAGTCTATTTAGCCTAGATATAGTCTATTTAGCCTAAATATAGGCTATCTAGGCTATTTCTGTTAGTTTATTCTGTATATTCTGTTAGTTTGCCAAAAAACCTGGTCAAGTGATGTAACTCTGCCTAAACTATGCACAGTTGTGACTTATGCACAGACTATGCACAGACTTATACAGTAACTTATGCACAGACTAAGCACAGTTGTTCAATTTAGGGATTAAAATGCCTATCTAGCCTAGATATAGTCTATTTAGCCTAAATATAGGCTATCTAGGCTATTCTTCTGTTAGTTTGAGAAATAGCCTAATCAAGTGATGTAACTCTGCGTAAACGTGTTATATAGTGCAGACTATGCACAGTTGTTCAATTTAGGGATTAAAATGCCTATCTAGCCTAGATATAGTCTATTTAGCCTAAATATAGGCTATCTAGGCTATTCTTCTGTTAGTTTGAGAAATAGCCTAGTCAAGTGATGTAACTCTGCATAAACGCGTTATATAGTGCAGACTAAGCACAGTTGCTCAATTTCGGGTTTAAAATGCCTATCTAGCCGATATATAGTCTATTTAGCCTAAATATAGGCTATCTCGGCTATTCTTCTGCTACTTTGAGAAATATCCTAGTCAAGTGAGTTAACTTTGCATAAACGCGTTATATAGTGCAGACTAAGCACAAATGTTCAATTTAGGGTTTAAAATGCCTATCTAGCCTGGATATAGTCTATTTAGCCTAAATATAGGCTATCTAGGCTATTTCTGTTAGTTTATTCTGTATATTCTGTTAGTTTGCCAAAAAACCTGGTCAAGTGATGTAACTCTGCATATATAGTGCAGACTATGCACAGTTGTTCAATTTAGGGATTAAAATGCCTATCTAGCCTAGATATAGTCTATTTAGCCTAAATATAGGCTATCTAGGCTATTCTTCTGTTAGTTTGAGAAATAACCTAATCAAGTGATGTAACTCTGCGTAAATGCGTTATATAGTGCAGACTAAGCACAGTTGTTCAATTGAGAGTTTAAAATGCCTATCTAGCATAGATATAGTCTATTTAGCCTAGATATAGTCTATTTAGCCTAAATATAGTCTATCTAGGCTATTTCTGATAGTTTATTCTGTATATTCTGTTAGTTTGCCAAAAAGCCTAGTCAAGTGATGTAACTCTGCATAAACGGGTTATATAGTGCAGACTAAGCACAGTTGTTCAATTTAGGGATTAAAATGCCTATCTAGCCTAGATATAGTCTATTTAGCCAAAATATAGGCTATCTAGGCTATTCTTCTGTTAGTTTGAGAAATAACCTAATCAAGTGATGTAACTCTGCGTAAACGCGTTATATAGTGCAGACTAAGCACAGTTGTTCAATTTAGGGATTAAAATGCCTATCTAGCCTAGATATAGTCTATTTAGCCTAGATGTAGTCTATTTAGCCTAAATATGGGCTATCTAGGCTATTTCTGTTAGTTTATTCTGTATATTCTGTTAGTTTGCCAAAAAGCCTATTCAAGTCATGTAACTCTGCATGAACGCGTTATATAGTGCAGGCTATGCCACAGTTATTCAATTTAGGGATTAAAATGCCTATCTATCCTAGATATAGTCTATTTAGCCTAGATATAGTCTATTTAGCCTAAATATAGGCTATCTAGGCTATTTCTGTTAGTTTATTCTGTATATTTCTGTTAGTTTGCCAAAAAACCTGGTCAAGTGATGTAACTCTGCATAAACGTGTTATATAGTGCAGACTATGCACAGTTGTTCAATTTTAGGATTAAAATGCCTATCTAGCCTAGATATAGTCTATTTAGGCCTAGATATAGCCTATTTAGCCTAAATATAGGCTATCTAGGCTATTTCTGTTAGTTTATTCTGTATATTCTGTTTAGTTTGCCAAAAAACCTGGTCAAGTGATGTAACTCTGCATAAACGTGTTATATAGTGCATACTATGGCACAGTTGTTCAATTTAGGGATTAAAATGCCTATCTAGCCTAGATATAGTCTATTTAGCCTAAATATAGGCTATCTAGGCTATTCTTCTGTTAGTTTGAGAAATAGCCTAATCAAGTGATGTAACTCAGCGTAAACGCGTTATATAGTGCAAGCTAAGCCACAGTTGTTCAATTTAGAGTTTAAAATGCCTATCTAGCCGAGATATAGTCTATTTAGCCTAAATCTAGGCTATCTCGGCTATTCTTCTGCTAGTTTGAGAAATATCCTAGTCAAGTGAGTTACCTTTGCATAAACGCGTTATATAGCGCAGACTAAGCACAAATGTTCAATTTAGGGTTTAAAATGCCTATCTAGCCTAGATATAGTCTATTTAGCCTAGATATAGTCTATTTAGCCTAAATATAGGCTATCTAGGCTATTTCTGTTAGTTTATTCTGTATATTCTGTTAGTTTGCCAAAAAACCTGGTCAAGTGATGTAACTCTGAATAAACGTGTTATATAGTGCAGACTATGCACAGTTGTTCAATTTAGGGATTAAAATGCCTATCTAGCCTAGATATAGTCTATTTAGCCTAGATATAGTCTATTTAAGCCTAAATATGGCTATCTAGGCTATTTCTGTTAGTTTATTCTGTATATTCTGTTAGTTTGCCAAAAAACCTGGTCAAGTTGATGTAACTCTGCCTAAACTATGCACAGTTGTGACTTATGCACAGACTATGCACAGACTTATACAGTAACTTTATGCACAGACTAAGCACAGTTGTTCAATTTAGGGATTAAAATGCCTATCTAGCCTAGATATAGTCTATTTAGCCTAAATATAGGCTATCTAGGCTATTCTTCTGTTAGTTTGAGAAATAGCCTAATCAAGTGATGTAACTCTGCGTAAACGTGTTATATAGTGCAGACTATGCACAGTTGTTCAATTTAGGGATTAAAATGCCTATCTAGCCTAGATATAGTCTATTTAGCCTAAATATAGGCTATCTAGGCTATTCTTCTGTTAGTTTGAGAAATAGCCTAGTCAAGTGATGTAACTCTGCATAAACGCGTTATATAGTGCAGACTAAGCACAGTTGCTCAATTTCGGGTTTAAAAGGCCTATCTAGCCGATATATAGTCTATTTAGCCTAAATATAGGCTATCTCGGCTATTCTTCTGCTACTTTGAGAAATATCCTAGTCAAGTGAGTTAACTTTGCATAAACGCGTTATAAGTGCAGACTAAGCACAAATGTTCAATTTAGGGTTTAAAATGCCTATCTAGCCTGGATATAGTCTATTTAGCCTAAATATAGGCTATCTAGGCTATTCTTCTGTTAGTTTGAGAAATAGCCTAATCAACTGATGTAACTCTGCGTAAACGCGTTATATGGCGCAGACTAAGCACAGTTGTTCAATTTAGAGTTTAAAATGCCTATCTAGCCTAGATATAGTCTATTTAGCCTAGATATAGTCTATTTAGCCTAAATATAGGCTATCTAGGCTATTTCTGTTAGTTTATTCTGTATATTCTGTTAGTTTGCCAAAAAACCTGGTCAAGTGATGTAACTCTGCATAAACGTGTTATATAGTGCAGACTATGCACAGTTGTTCAATTTAGGGGATTAAAATGCCTATCTAGCCTAGATATAGTCTAT
This sequence comes from Maratus speciosus, assembly GCA_963932465.1. Lineage (NCBI taxonomy): Eukaryota > Metazoa > Arthropoda > Arachnida > Araneae > Salticidae > Maratus > Maratus speciosus. The sequence goes on from CAWVRF010001549.1 coordinate 82,130, forward strand.
TTAGCCTAAATATAGGCTATCTAGGCTATTCTTCTGTTAGTTTGAGAAATAACCTCATCAAGTGATGTAACTCTGCGTAAACGCGTTATATAGTGCAGGCTAAGCACAGTTGTTCAATTGAGAGTTTAAAATGCCTATCTAGCATAGATATAGTCTATTTGGCCTAGATATTAGTCTATTTAGCCTAAATATAGTCTATCTAGGCTATTTCTGATAGTTTATTCTGTATATTCTGTTAGTTTGCCAAAAAGCCTAGTCAAGTGATGTAACTCTGCATAAACGCGTTATATAGTGCAGCCTAAGCACAGTTGTTCAATTTAGGGATTAAAATGCCTATCTAGCCTAGATATAGTCTATTTAGCCAAAATATAGGCTATCTAGGCTATTCTTCTGTTAGTTTGAGAAATAACCTAATCAAGTGATGTAACTCTGCGTAAACGCGTTATATAGTGCAGACTAAGCACAGTTGTTCAATTTAGAGTTTAAAATGCCTATCTAGCATAGATATAGTCTATTTAGCCTAGATATAGTCTATTTAGCCTAAATATAGGCTATCTAGGCTATTTCTGTTAGTTTATTCTGTATATTCTGTTAGTTTGCCAAAAAGCCTAGTCAAGTGATGTAACTGCATAAACGCGTTATATAGTGCAGACTAAGCACAGTTGTTCAATTTAGGGATTAAAATGCCTATCTAGCCTAGATATAGTCTATTTAGCCTAGATATAGTCTATTTACCTAAATATAAGCTATCTAGGCTATTTCTGTTAGTTTATTCTGTATATTCTGTTAGTTTGCCAAAAAACCTGGTCAAGTGATGTAACTCTGCATAAACGTATTATATAGTACAGACTATGCACAGTTGTTGAATTTAGGGATTAAAATGCCTATCTAGCCTAGATATAGTCTATTTAGCCTAAATATAGAATATCTAGGCTATTCTTCTGTTAGTTTGAGAAATCGCCTAGTCAAGTGATGTAACTTTGCATAAACGCGTTATATAGTGCAGACTAAGCACAAATGTTCAATTTAGGGTTTAAAATGCCTATCTAGCCTAGATATAGTCTACTTAGCCTAATTTAGGCTATCTAGGCTATTCTTCTTCTAGTTTGAAAAATAGCCTAGTCAAGTGATGTAACTCTGCGTAAAAGCGTTATATAGTGCAGACTAAGCACAAATGTTCAATTTAGGGTTTAAAATGCCTATCTAGCCTAGATATAGTCTATTTAGCTTAGATATAGTCTATTTAGCCTAAATATAGGCTATCTAGGCTATTTCTGTTAGTTTATTCTGTATATTCTGTTAGTTTGCCAAAAAGCCTATTCAAGTGATGTAACTCTGCATAAACGTGTTATATAGTGCAGACTATGCACAGTTGTTCAATTTAGGGATTAAAATGCCTATCTAGCCTAGATATAGTCTATTTAGCCTAGATATAGGCTATCTAGGCTATTCTTCGGTTAGTTTGAGAAATAGCCTAGTCAAGTGATGTAACTCTGCATAAACGCGTTATATAGTGCAGACTAAGCACAAATGTTCAATTTAGGGTTTAAAATGCCTTTCTAGCCTAGATATAGTCTATTTAGCCTAAATATAGGCCTATCTAGGGTATTCTTCTTCTAGTTTGAGAAATAGCCTAGTCAAGTGATGGAACTCTGCGTAAACGCGTTATATAGTGCTCACTAAGCACAGTTGTTCATTTTAGAGTTTAAAATGGCTATCTAGCCTAGATATAGTCTATTTAGCTTAGATATAGTCTATTTAGCCTAAATATAGGCTATCTAGGCTATTTCTGTTAGTTTATTCTGTATATTCTGTTTGTTTGCCAAAAAGCCTATCCAAGTGATGTAACTCTGCATAAACGCGTTATATAGTGCAGACTAAGCACAGTTGTTCAATTTAGACTTAAAAATGCCTATGTAGCAGAGATATAGTCTATTTAGCCTAAATATAGGCGATCTCGGCTATTCTTCTGCTAGTTTGAGAAATATCCTAGTCAAGTGAGTTAACTCTGCATAAACGCGCTATATAGCGCAGACTAAGCACAAATGTTCAATTTAGGTTTTAAAATGCCTATCTATCCTAGATATAGTCTATTTAGCCTAGATATAGTCTATTTAGCCTAAATATAGGCTATCTAGGCTATATCTGTTAGTTTATTCTGTATATTCTGTTAGTTTGCCAAAAACCTGGTCAAGTGATGTAACTCTGCATAAACGTGTGCAGACTATGCACAGTTGTTCAATTTAGGGATTAAAATGCCTATCTAGCCTAGATATAGTCTATTTAGCCTAAATATAGGCTATCTAGGCTATTCTTCTGTTAGTTTGAGAAATATCCTAGTCAAGTGATGTAACTCTGCATAAACGCGTTATATAGTGCAGACTAAGCACAGTTGCTCAGTTTAGGGTTTGAAATGCCTATCTAGCCGATATATAGTCTATTTAGCCTAAATATAGGCTATCTCGGCTATTCTTCTGCTAGTTTGAGAAATATCCTAGTCAAGTGAGTTAACTTTGCATAAACGCGTTATATAGTGCAGACTAAGCACAAATGTTCAATTTAAGGTTTAAAATACCTATCTAGCCTAGAATAGTCTATTTAGCTTAAATATAGGCTATCTAGGCTATTCTTCTGTTAGTTTTGAGAAATAGCCTAATCAAGTGATGTAACTCTGCGTAACGCGTTATATAGTGCAGACTAAGCCACAGTTGTTCAATTTAGGGATTAAAATGCCTATCTAGCCTAGATATAGTCTATTTAGCCTAGATATAGTCTATTTAGCCTAAATATGGGCTATCTAGGCTATTTCTGTTAGTTATTCTGTATATTCTGTTAGTTTGCCAAAAAGCCTATTCAAGTCATGTAACTCTGCATAAACGCGTTATATAGTGCAGGCTATGCACAGTTATTCAATTTAGGGATTAAAATGCCTATCTATCCTAGATATAGTCTATTTAGCCTAGATATAGTCTATTTAGCCTAAATATAGGCTATCTAGGCTATTTCTGTTAGTTTATTCTGTATATTCTGTTAGTTTGCCAAAAAACCTGGTCAAGTGATGTAACTCTGCATAAACGTGTTATATAGTGCAGACTATGCACAGTTGTTCAATTTAGGGATTAAAATGCCTATCTAGCCTAGATATAGTCTATTTAGCCTAGATATAGCCTATTTAGCCTAAATATAGGCTATCTAGGCTATTTCTGTTAGTTTATTCTGTATATTCTGTTAGTTTGCCAAAAAACCTGGTCAAGTGATGTAACTCTGCATAAACGTGTTATATAGTGCATACTATGCACAGTTGTTCAATTTAGGATTAAAATGCCTATCTAGCCTAGATATAGTCTATTTAGCCTAAATATAGGCTATCTAGGCTATTCTTCTGTTAGTTTGAGGAAATAGCCTAATCAAGTGATGTAACTCTGCATAAACGCGTTATATAGCCGCAGACTAAGCACAAATGTTCAATTTAGGGTATAAAATGCCTATCTAGCCTAGATATAGTCTATTTAGCCTAGATATAGTCTATTTAGCCTAAATATAGGCTATCTAGGCTATTTCTGTTAGTTTATTCTGTATATTCTGTTAGTTTGCCAAAAAACCTGGTCAAGTGATGTAACTCTGAATAAACGTGTTATATAGTGCAGACTATGCACAGTTGTTCAATTTAGGGATTAAAATGCTTTCTAGCCTAGATATAGTCTATTTAGCCTAGATATAGTCTATTTAGCCTAAATATAGGCTATCTAGGGCTATTTCTGTTAGTTTATTCTGTATATTCTGTTGTTTGCCAAAAAACCTGGTCAAGTGATGTAACTCTGCCTAAACTATGCACAGTTGTGACTTATGCACAGACTATGCACAGACTTATACAGTAACTTATGCACAGACTATGCACAGTTGTTCAATTTAGGGATTAAAATGCCTATCTAGCCTAGATATAGTCTATTTAGCCTAAATATAGGCTATCTAGGCTATTCTTCTGTTAGTTTGAGAAATAGCCTAATCAAGTGATGTAACTCTGCGTAAACGTGTTATATAGTGCAGACTATGCACAGTTGTTCAATTTAGGGATTAAAATGCCTATCTAGCCTAGATATAGTCTATTTAGCCTAAATATAGGCTATCTAGGCTATTCTTCTGTTAGTTTGAGAAATAGCCTAGTCAAGTGATGTAACTCTGCATAAACGCGTTATATAGTGCAGACTAAGCACAGTTGCTCAATTTCGGGTTTAAAATGCCTATCTAGCCGATATATAGTCTATTTAGCCTAAATATAGGCTATCTCGGCTATTCTTCTGCTACTTTGAGAAATATCCTAGTCAAGTGAGTTAACTTTGCATAAACGCGTTATATATAGTGCAGACTAAGCACAAATGTTCAATTTAGGGTTTAAAATGCCTATCTAGCCTGGATATAGTCTATTTAGCCTAAATATAGGCTATCTAGGCTATTTCTGTTAGTTTATTCTGTATATTCTGTTAGTTTGCCAAAAAACCTGGTCAAGTGATGTAACTCTGCATAAACGTGTTATATAGTGCAGACTATGCACAGTTGTTCAATTTAGGGATTAAAATGCCTATCTAGCCTAGATATAGTCTATTTAGCCTAAATATAGGCTATCTAGGCTATTCTTCTGTTAGTTTGAGAAATAACCTCATCAAGTGATGTAACTCTGCGTAAACGCGTTATATAGTGCAGGACTAAGCACAGTTGTTCAATTTAGAGTTTAAAATGCCTATCTAGCATAGATATAGTCTATTTAGCCTAGATATAGTCTATTTAGCCTAAATATAGGCTATCTAGGCTATTTCTGTTAGTTTATTCTGTATATTCTGTTAGTTTGCCAAAAAGCCTAGTCAAGTGATGTAACTGCATAAACGGCGTTATATAGTGCAGACTAAGCACAGTTGTTCAATTTAGGGATTAAAATGCCTATCTAGCCTAGATATAGTCTATTTAGCCTAGATATAGTCTATTTAGCCTAAATATAGGCTATCTAGGCTATTTCTGTTAGTTTATTCTGTATATTCTGTTAGTTTGCCAAAAAGCCTAGTCAAGTGATGTAACATTGCAATAAACGCGTTATATAGTGCAGACTAAGCACAAGTGTTCAATTTAGGGATTAAAATGCCTATCTAGCCTAGATATAGTCTATTTAGCCTAAATAAAGGCTATCTAGGCTATTTCTGTTAGTTTATTCTGTATATTCTGTTTGTTTGCCAAAAAGCCTATTCAAGTGATGTAACTCTGCATAAACGCGTTATATAGTGCAGACTAAGCACAGTTGTTCAATTTAGGTTTTAAAAATTCCTATCTATCCTAGATATAGTCTATTTAGCCTAGATATAGTCTATTTAGCCTAAATATAAGCTATCTAGGCTATTTCTGTTAGTTTATTCTGTATATTCTGTTAGTTTGCCAAAAAACCTGGTCAAGTGATGTAACTCTGCATAACGTATTATATAGTACAGACTATGCACAGTTGTTGAATTTAGGGATTAAATGCCTATCTAGCCTAGATATAGTCTATTTAGCCTAAATATAGAATATCTAGGCTATTCTTCTGTTAGTTTGAGAAATCGCCTAGTCAAGTGATGTAACTTTGCATAAACGCGTTATATAGTGCAGACTAAGCACAAATGTTCAATTTAGGGTTTAAAATGCCTATCTAGCCTAGATATAGTCTACTTAGCCTAAATTTAGGCTATCTAGGCTATTCTTCTTCTAGTTTGAAAAAATAGCCTAGTCAAGTGATGTAACTCTGCGTAAACGCGTTATATAGTGCAGACTAAGCACAAATGTTCAATTTAGGGTTTAAAATGCCTATCTAGCCTAGATATAGTCTATTTAGCTTAGATATAGTCTATTTAGCCTAAATATAGGCTATCTAGGCTATTTCTGTTAGTTTATTCTGTATATTCTGTTAGTTTGCCAAAAAGCCTATTCAAGTGATGTAACTCTGCATAAACGTGTTATATAGTGCAGACTATGCACAGTTGTTCAATTTAGGGATTAAAATGCCTATCTAGCCTAGATATAGTCTATTTAGCCTAGATATAGGCTATCTAGGCTATTCTTCGGTTAGTTGAGAAATAGCCTAGTCAAGTGATGTAACTCTGCATAAACGCGTTATATAGTGCAGACTAAGCACAAATGTTCAATTTAGGGTTTAAAATGCCTTTTCTAGCCTAGATATAGTCTATTTAGCCTAAATATAGGCTATCTAGGGTATTCTTCTTCTAGTTTGAGAAATAGCCTAGTCAAGTGATGGAACTCTGCGTAAACCGGTTATATAGTGCACACTAAGCACAGTTGTTCATTTTAGAGTTAAAATGGCTATCTAGCCTAGATATAGTCTATTTAGCTTAGATATAGTCTATTTAGCCTAAATATAGGCTATCTAGGCTATTTCTGTTAGCTTATTCTGTATATTCTGTTTGTTTGCCAAAAAGCCTATCCAAGTGATGTAACTCTGCATAAACGCGTTATATAGTGCAGACTAAGCACAGTTGTTCAATTTAGAGTTTAAATGCCTATGTAGCAGAGATATAGTCTATTTAGCCTAAATATAGGCGATCTCGGCTATTCTTCTGCTAGTTTGAGAAATATCCTAGTCAAGTGAGTTAACTCTGCATAACGCGCTATATAGCGCAGACTAAGCACAAATGTTCAATTTAGGTTTTAAAATGCCTATCTATCCTAGATATAGTCTATTTAGCCTAGATATAGTCTATTTAGCCTAAATATAGGCTATCTAGGCTATATCTGTTAGTTTATTCTGTATATTCTGTTAGTTTGCCAAAAAAACCTGGTCAAGTGATGTAACTCTGCATAAACGTGTGCAGACTATGCACAGTTGTTCAATTTAGGGATTAAAATGCCTATCTAGCCTAGATATAGTCTATTTAGCCTAAATATAGGCTATCTAGGCTATTCTTCTGTTAGTTTGAGAAATATCCTAGTCAAGTGATGTAACTCTGCATAAACGCGTTATATAGTGCAGACTAAGCACAGTTGCTCAGTTTAGGGTTTGAAATGCCTATCTAGCCGATATATAGTCTATTTAGCCTAAATATAGGCTATCTCGGCTATTCTTCTGCTAGTTTGAGAAATATCCTAGTCAAGTGAGTTAACTTTGCATAAACGCGTTATATAGTGCAGACTAAGCACAAATGTTCAATTTAAGGTTTAAAATACCTATCTAGCCTAGATATAGTCTATTTAGCTTAAATATAGGCTATCTAGGCTATTCTTCTGTTAGTTTGAGAAATAGCCTAATCAAGTGATGTAACTCTGCGTAAACGCGTTATATAGTGCAGACTAAGCACAGTTGTTCAATTTAGGGATTAAAATGCCTATCTAGCCTAGATATAGTCTATTTAGCCTAGATATAGTCTATTTAGCCTAAATATGGGCTATCTAGGCTATTTCTGTTAGTTTATTCTGTATATTCTGTTAGTTTGCCAAAAAGCCTATTCAAGTCATGTAACTCTGCATAAACGCGTTATATAGTGCAGGCTATGCACAGTTATTCAATTTAGGGATTAAAATGCCTATCTATCCTAGATATAGTCTATTTAGCCTAGATATAGTCTATTTAGCCTAAATATAGGCTATCTAGGCTATTTCTGTTAGTTTATTCTGTATATTCTGTTAGTTTGCCAAAAAAACCTGGTCAAGTGATGTAACTCTGCATAAACGTGTTATATAGTGCAGACTATGCACAGTTGTTCAATTTAGGGATTAAAATGCCTATCTAGCCTAGATATAGTCTATTTAGCCTAGATATAGCCTATTTAGCCTAAATATAGGCTATCTAGGCTATTTCTGTTAGTTTATTCTGTATATTCTGTTAGTTTGCCAAAAAACCTGGTCAAGTGATGTAACTCTGCATAAACGTGTTATATAGTGCATACTATGCACAGTTGTTCAATTTAGGGATTAAAATGCCTATCTAGCCTAGATATAGTCTATTTAGCCTAAATATAGGCTATCTAGGCTATTCTTCTGTTAGTTTGAGAAAATAGCCTAATCAAGTGATGTAACTCTCCGTAAACGCGTTATATAGTGCAGACTAAGCACAGTTGTTCAATTTAGAGTTTAAAATGCCTATCTAGCCGAGATATAGTCTATTTAGCCTAAATATAGGCTATCTCGGCTATTCTTCTGCTAGTTTGAGAAATATCCTAGTCAAGTGAGTTACCTCTGCATAAACGAGTTATATAGCGCAGACTAAGCACAAATGTTCAATTTAGGGTATAAAATGCTATCTAGCCTAGATATAGTCTATTTAGCCTAGATATAGTCTATTTAGCCTAAATATAGGCTATCTAGGCTATTTCTGTTAGTTTATTCTGTATATTCTGTTAGTTTGCCAAAAAACCTGGTCAAGTGATGTAACTCTGAATAAACGTGTTATATAGTGCAGACTATGCACAGTTGTTCAATTTAGGGATTAAAATGCCTATCTAGCCTAGATATAGTCTATTTAGCCTAGATATAGTCTATTTAGCCTAAATATAGGCTATCTAGGCTATTTTCTGTTTGTTTATTCTGTATATTCTGTTAGTTTGCCAAAAACCTGGTCAAGTGATGTAACTCTGCCTAAACTATGCACAGTTGTGACTTATGCACAGACTATGCACAGACTTATACAGTAACTTATGCACAGACTATGCACAGTTGTTCAATTTAGGGATTAAAATGCCTATCTAGCCTAGATATAGTCTATTTAGCCTAAATATAGGCTATCTAGGCTATTCTTCTGTTAGTTTGAGAAATAGCCTATATCAAGTGATGTAACTCTGCGTAAACGTGTTATATAGTGCAGACTATGCACAGTTGTTCAATTTAGGGATTAAAATGCCTATCTAGCCTAGATATAGTCTATTTAGCCTAAATATAGGCTATCTAGGCTATTCTTCTGTTAGTTTGAGAAATAGCCTAGTCAAGTGATGTAACTCTGCATAAACGCGTTATATAGTGCAGACTAAGCACAGTTGCTCAATTTCGGGTTTAAAATGCCTATCTAGCCGATATATAGTCTATTTAGCCTAAATATAGGCTATCTCGGCTATTCTTCTGCTACTTTGAGAAATATCCTAGTCAAGTGAGTTAACTTTGCATAAACGCGTTATATAGTGCAGACTAAGCACAAATGTTCACTTTAGGGTTTAAAATGCCTATCTAGCCTGGATATAGTCTATTTAGCCTAAATATAGGCTATCTAGGCTATTTCTGTTAGTTTATTCTGTATATTCTGTTAGTTTGCCAAAAAGCCTGGTCAAGTGATGTAACTCTGCATAAACGTGTTATATAGTGCAGACTATGCACAGTTGTTCAATTTAGGGATTAAAATGCCTATCTAGCCTAGATATAGTCTATTTAGCCTAAATATAGGCTATCTAGGCTATTCTTCTGTTAGTTTGAGAAATAACCTCATCAAGTGATGTAACTCTGCGTAAACGCGTTATATAGTGCAGACTAAGCACAGTTGTTCAATTTAGAGTTTAAAATGCCTATCTAGCATAGATATAGTCTATTTAGCCTAGATATAGTCTATTTAGCCTAAATATAGGCTATCTAGCTATTTCTGTTAGTTTATTCTGTATATTCTGTTAGTTTGCCAAAAAGCCTAGTCAAGTGATGTAACTGCATAAACGCGTTATATAGTGCAGACTAAGCACAGTTGTTCAATTTAGGGATTAAAATGCCTATCTAGCCTAGATATAGTCTATTTAGCCTAGATATAGTCTATTTAGCCTAAATATAGGCTATCTAGGCTATTTCTGTTAGTTTATTCTGTATATTCTGTTAGTTTGCCAAAAAGCCTAGTCAAGTGATGTAACATTGCATAAACGCGTTATATAGTGCAGACTAAGCACAAGTGTTCAATTTAGGGATTAAAATGCCTATCTAGCCTAGATATAGTCTATTTAGCCTAAATAAAGGCTATCTAGGCTATTTCTGTTAGTTTATTCTGTATATTCTGTTTGTTTGCCAAAAAGCCTATTCAAGTGATGTAACTCTGCATAAACGCGTTATATGTGCAGACTAAGCACAGTTGTTCAATTTAGGTTTTAAAATTCCTATCTATCCTAGATATAGTCTATTTAGCCTAGATATAGTCTATTAGCCTAAATATAAGCTATCTAGGCTATTTCTGTTAGTTTATTCTGTATATTCTGTTAGTTTGCCAAAAAACCTGGTCAAGTGATGTAACTCTGCATAAACGTATTATATAGTACAGACTATGCACAGTTGTTGAATTTAGGGATTAAAATGCCTATCTAGCCTAGATATAGTCTATTTAGCCTAAATATAGAATATCTAGGCTATTCTTCTGTTAGTTTGAGAAATCGCCTAGTCAAGTGATGTAACTTTGCATAAACGCGTTATATAGTGCAGACTAAGCACAAATGTTCAATTTAGGGTTTAAAATGCCTATCTAGCCTAGATATAGTCTACTTAGCCTAATTTAGGCTATCTAGGCTATTCTTCTTCTAGTTTGAAAAATAGCCTAGTCAAGTGATGTAACTCTGCGTAAACGCGTTATATAGTGCAGACTAAGCACAAATGTTCAATTTAGGGTTTAAAATGCCTATCTAGCCTAGATATAGTCTATTTAGCTTAGATATAGTCTATTTAGCCTAAATATAGGCTATCTAGGCTATTTCTGTTAGTTTATTCTGTATATTCTGTTAGTTTGCCCAAAAAGGCCTATTCAAGTGATGTAAATCTGCATAAACGTGTTATATAGTGCAGACTATGCACAGTTGTTCAATTTAGGGATTAAAATGCCTATCTAGCCTAGATATAGTCTATTTAGCCTAGATATAGGCTATCTAGGCTATTCTTCGGTTAGTTTGAGAAATAGGCCTAGTCAAGTGATGTAACTCTGCATAAACGCGTTATATAGTGCAGACTAAGCACAAATGTTCAATTTAGGGTTTAAAATGCCTTCCTAGCCTAGATATAGTCTATTTAGCCTAAATATAGGCTATCTAGGGTATTCTTCTTCTAGTTTGAGAAATAGCCTAGTCAAGTGATGGAACTCTGCGTAACGCGTTATATAGTGCACACTAAGCACAGTTGTTCATTTTAGAGTTTAAAATGGCTATCTAGCCTAGATATAGTCTATTTAGCTTAGATATAGTCTATTTAGCCTAAATATAGGCTATCTAGGCTATTTCTGTTAGCTTATTCTGTATATTCTGTTTGTTTGCCAAAAAGCCTATCCAAGTGATGTAACTCTGCATAAACGCGTTATATAGTGCAGACTAAGCACAGTTGTTCAATTTAGAGTTTAAAATGCCTATGTAGCAGAGATATAGTCTATTTAGCCTTAAATATAGGCGATCTCGGCTATTCTTCTGCTAGTTTGAGAAATATCCTAGTCAAGTGAGTTAACTCTGCATAAACGCGCTATATAGCGCAGACTAAGCACAAATGTTCAATTTAGGTTTTAAAATGCCTATCTATCCTAGATATAGTCTATTTAGCCTAGATATAGTCTATTTAGCCTAAATATAGGCTATCTAGGCTATATCTGTTAGTTTATTCTGTATATTCTGTTAGTTTGCCAAAAAACCTGTCAAGTGATGTAACTATGCATAAACGTGTGCAGACTATGCACAGTTGTTCAATTTAGGGATTAAAATGCCTATCTAGCCTAGATATAGTCTATTTAGCCTAAATATAGGCTATCTAGGCTATTCTTCTGTTAGTTTGAGAAATATCCTAGTCAAGTGATGTAACTCTGCATAAACGCGTTATATAGTGCAGACTAAGCACAGTTGCTCAGTTTAGGGTTTGAAATGCCTATTCTAGCCGATATATAGTCCTATTTAGCCTAAATATAGCTATCTCGGCTATTCTTCTGCTAGTTTGAGAAATATCCTAGTCAAGTGAGTTAACTTTGCATAAACGCGTTATATAGTGCAGACTAAGCACAAATGTTCAATTTAAGGTTTAAAATACCTATCTAGCCTAGATATAGTCTATTTAGCTTAAATATAGGCTATCTAGGCTATTCTTCTGTTAGTTTAAGAAATAGCCTAATCAAGTGATGTAACTCTGCGTAAACGCGTTATATAGTGCAGACTAAGCAACAGTTGTTCAATTTAGGGATTAAAATGCCTATCTAGCCTAGATATAGTCTATTTAGCCTAGATATAGTCTATTTAGCCTAAATATGGGCTATCTAGGCTATTTCTGTTAGTTTCTGTATATTCTGTTAGTTTGCCAAAAAGCCTATTCAAGTCATGTTAACTCTGCATAAACGCGTTATATAGTGCAGGCTATGCACAGTTATTCAATTTAGGGATTAAAATGCCTATCTATCCTAGATATAGTCTATTTAGCCTAGATATAGTCTATTTAGCCTAAATATAGGCTATCTAGGCTATTTCTGTTAGTTTATTCTGTATATTCTGTTAGTTTGCCAAAAAACCTGGTCAAGTGATGTAACTCTGCATAAACGTGTTATATAGTGCAGACTATGCACAGTTGTCTCAATTTAGGGATTAAAATGCCTATCTAGCCTAGATATAGTCTATTTAGCCTAGATATAGCCTATTTAGCCTAAATATAGGCTATCTAGGCTATTTCTGTTAGTTTATTCTGTATATTCTGTTAGTTTGCCAAAAAAACCTGGTCAAGTGATGTAACTCTGCATAAACGTGTTATATAGTGCATACTATGCACAGTTGTTCAATTTAGGGATTAAAATGCCTATCTAGCCTAGATATAGTCTATTTAGCCTAAATATAGGCTATCTAGGCTATTTCTTCTGTTAGTTTGAGAAATAGCCTAATCAAGTGATGTAACTCTGCGTAAACGCGTTATATAGTGCAGACTAAGCACAGTTGTTCAATTTAGAGTTTAAAATGCCTATCTAGCCGAGATATAGTCTATTTAGCCTAAATATAGGCTATCTCTGGCTATTCTTCTGCTAGTTTGAGAAATATCCTAGTCAAGTGAGTTACCTCTGCATAAACGCGTTATATAGCGCAGACTAAGCACAAATGTTCAATTTAGGGTTTAAAATGCCTATCTAGCCTAGATATAGTCTATTTAGCCTAGATATAGTCTATTTAGCCTAAATATAGGCTATCTAGGCTATTTCTGTTAGTTTATTCTGTATATTCTGTTAGTTTGCCAAAAAACCTGGTCAAGTGATGTAACTCTGAATAAACGTGTTTATAGTGCAGACTATGCACAGTTGTTCAATTTAGGGATTAAAATGCCTATCTAGCCTAGATATAGTCTATTTAGCCTAGATATAGTCTATTTAGCCTAAATATAGGCTATCTAGGCTATTTCTGTTAGTTTATTCTGTATATTCTGTTAGTTTGCCAAAAAACCTGGTCAAGTGATGTAACTCTGCCTAAACTATGCACAGTTGTGACTTATGCACAGACTATGCACAGACTTATACAGTAACTTATGCACAGACTATGCACAGTTGTTCAATTTAGGGATTAAAATGCCTATCTAGCCTAGATATAGTCTATTAGCCTAAATATAGGCTATCTAGGCTATTCTTCTGTTAGTTTGAGAAATAGCCTAATCAAGTGATGTAATCTGCGTAAACGTGTTATATAGTGCAGACTATGCACAGTTGTTCAATTTAGGGATTAAAATGCCTATCTAGCCTAGATATAGTCTATTTAGCCTAAATATAGGCTATCTAGGCTATTCTTCTGTTAGTTGAGAAATAGCCTAGTCAAGTGATGTAACTCTGCATAAACGCGTTATATAGTGCAGACTAAGCACAGTTGCTCAATTTCGGGTTTAAGATGCCTATCTAGCCGATATATAGTCTAATTTAGCCTAAATATAGGCTATCTCGGCTATTCTTCTGCTACTTTGAGAAATATCCTAGTCAAGTGAGTTAACTTTGCATAAACGCGTTATATAGTGCAGACTAAGCACAAATTGTTCAATTTAGGGTTTAAAATGCCTATCTAGCCTGGATATAGTCTATTTAGCCTAAATATAGGCTATCTAGGCTATTTTCGTTAGTTTATTCTGTATATTCTGTTAGTTTGCCAAAAAACCTGGTCAAGTGATGTAACTCTGCATAAACGTGTTATATAGTGCAGACTATGCACAGTTGTTCAATTTAGGGATTAAAATGCCTATCTAGCCTAGATATAGTCTATTTAGCCTAAATATAGGCTATCTAGGCTATTCTTCTGTTAGTTTGAGAAATAACCTCATCAAGTGATGTAACTCTGCGTAAACGCGTTATATAGTGCAGACTAAGCACAGTTGTTCAATTTAGAGTTTAAAATGCCTATCTAGCATAGATATAGTCTATTTAGCCTAGATATAGTCTATTTAGCCTAAATATAGGCTATCCTAGGCTATTTCTGTTTAGTTTATTCTGTATATTCTGTTAGTTTGCCAAAAAGCCTAGTCAAGTGATGTAACTGCATAAACGCGTTATATAGTGCAGACTAAGCACAGTTGTTCAATTTAGGGATTAAAATGCCTATCTAGCCTAGATATAGTCTATTTAGCCTAAATATAGGCTATCTAGGCTATTTCTGTTAGTTTATTCTGTATATTCTGTTAGTTTGCCAAAAAGCCTAGTCAAGTGATGTAACATTGCATAAACGCGTTATATAGTGCAGACTAAGCACAAGTGTTCAATTTAGGGATTAAAATGCCTATCTAGCCTAGATATAGTCTATTTAGCCTAAATAAAGGCTATCTAGGCTATTTCTGTTAGTTTATTCTGTATATTCTGTTTGTTTGCCAAAAAGCCTATTCAAGTGATGTAACTCTGCATAAACGCGTTATATAGTGCAGACTAAGCACAGTTGTTCAATTTAGGTTTTAAAATTCCTATCTATCCTAGATATAGTCTATTTAGCCTAGAGATAGTCTATTTAGCCTAAATATAAGCTATCTAGGCTATTTCTGTTAGTTTATTCTGTATATTCTGTTAGTTTGCCAAAAAACCTGGTCAAGTGATGGTAACTCTGCATAAACGTATTATATAGTACAGACTATGCACAGTTGTTGAATTTAGGGATTAAAATGCCTATCTAGCCTAGATATAGTCTATTTAGCCTAAATATAGAATATCTAGGCTATTCTTCTGTTAGGTTTGAGAAATCGCCTAGTCAAGTGATGTAACTTTGCATAAACGCGTTATATAGTGCAGACTAAGCACAAATGTTCAATTAGGGTTTAAAATGCCTATCTAGCCTAGATATAGTCTACTTAGCCTAAATTTAGGCTATCTAGGCTATTCTTCTTCTAGTTTGAAAATAGCCTAGTCAAGTGATGTAACTCTGCGTAAACCGTTATATAGTGCAGACTAAGCACAAATGTTCAATTTAGGGTTTAAAATGCTATCTAGCCTAGATATAGTCTATTAGCTTAGATATAGTCTATTTAGCCTAATATAAGGCTATCTAGGCTATTTCTGTTAGTTTATTCTGTATATTCTGTTAGTTTGCCAAAAAAGCCTATTCAAGTGATGTAATCTGCATAAACGTGTTATATAGTGCAGACTATGCACAGTTGTTCAATTTAGGGATTAAAATGCCTATCTAGCCTAGATATAGTCTATTTAGCCTAGATATAGGCTATCTAGGCTATTCTTCGGTTAGTTTGAGAAATAGCCTAGTCAAGTGATGTAACTCTGCATAAACGCGTTTATAGTGCAGACTAAGCACAAATGTTCAATTTAGGGTTTAAAATGCCTTTCTAGCCTAGATATAGTCTATTTAGCCTAAATATAGGCTATCTAGGGTATTCTTCTTCTAGTTTGAGAAATAGCCTAGTCAAGTGATGGAAACTCTGCGTAACGCGTTATATAGTGCACACTAAGCACAGTTGTTCATTTTAGAGTTTAAAATGGCTATCTAGCCTAGATATAGTCTATTTAGCTTAGATATAGTCTATTTAGCCTAAATATAGGCTATCTAGGCTATTTCTGTTAGTTTATTCTGTATATTCTGTTTGTTTGCCAAAAAGCCTATCCAAGTGATGTAACTCTGCATAAACGCGTTATATAGTGCAGACTAAGCACAGTTGTTCAATTTAGAGTTTAAAATGCCTATGTAGCAGAGATATAGTCTATTTAGCCTAAATATAGGCGATCTCGGCTATTCTTCTGCTAGTTTGAGAAATATCCTAGTCAAGTGAGTTAACTCTGCATAAACGCGCTATATAGCGCAGACTAAGCACAAATGTTCAATTTAGGTTTTAAAATGCCTATCTATCCTAGATATAGTCTATTTACCCTAGATATAGTCTATTTAGCCTAAATATAGGCTATCTAGGCTATATCTGTTAGTTTATTCTGTATATTCTGTTAGTTTGCCAAAAAACCTGGTCAAGTGATGTACTCTGCATAAACGTGTGCAGACTATGCACAGTTGTTCAATTTAGGGATTAAAATGCCTATCTAGCCTAGATATAGTCTATTTAGCCTAAATATAGGCTATCTGGCTATTCTTCTGTTAGTTTGAGAAATATCTAGTCAAGTGATGATGTAACTCTGCATAAACGCGTTATATAGTGCAGACTAAGCACAGTTGCTCAGTTTAGGGTTTGAAATGCCTATCTAGCCGATATATAGTCTATTTAGCCTAAATATAGGCTATCTCGGCTATTCTTCTGCTAGTTTGAGAAATATCCTAGTCAAGTGAGTTAACTTTGCATAAACGCGTTATATAGTGCAGACTAAGCACAAATGTTCAATTTAAGGTTTAAAATACCTATCTAGCCTAGATATAGTCTATTTAGCTTAAATATAGGCTATCTAGGCTATTCTTCTGTTAGTTTGAGAAATAGCCTAATCAAGTGATGTAACTCTGCGTAAACGCGTTATATAGTGCAGACTAAGCACAGTTGTTCAATTTAGGGATTAAAATGCCTATCTAGCCTAGATATAGTCTATTTAGCCTAGATATAGTCTATTTAGCCTAGATATAGTCTATTTAGCCTAAATATGGGCTATCTAGGCTATTTCTGTTAGTTTATTCTGTATATTCTGTTAGTTTGCCAAAAAAGCCTATTCAAGTCATGTAACTCTGCATAAACGCGTTATATAATAAATATAGGCTATCTAGGCTATTTCTGTTAGTTTATTCTGTATATTCTGTTTGTTTGCCAAAAAGCCTATCCAAGTGATGTAACTCTGCATAAACGCGTTATATAGTGCAGACTAAGCACAGTTGTTCAATTTAGAGTTTAAAATGCCTATGTAGCAGAGATATAGTCTATTTAGCCTAAATATAGGCGATCTCGGCTATTCTTCTGCTAGTTTGAGAAATATCCTAGTCAAGTGAGTTAACTCTGCATAAACGCGCTATATAGCGCAGACTAAGCACAAATGTTCAATTTAGGTTTTAAAATGCCTATCTATCCTAGATATAGTCTATTTACCCTAGATATAGTCTATTTAGCCTAAATATAGGCTATCTAGGCTATATCTGTTAGTTTATTCTGTATATTCTGTTAGTTTGCCAAAAAACCTGGTCAAGTGATGTAACTCTGCATAAACGTGTGCAGACTATGCACAGTTGTTCAATTTAGGGATTAAAATGCCTATCTAGCCTAGATATAGTCTATTTAGCCTAAATATAGGCTATCTGGCTATTCTTCTGTTAGTTTGAGAAATATCCTAGTCAAGTGATGTAACTCTGCATAAACGCGTTATATAGTGCAGACTAAGCACAGTTGCTCAGTTTAGGGTTTGAAATGCCTATCTAGCCGATATATAGTCTATTTAGCCTAAATATAGGCTATCTCGGCTATTCTTCTGCTAGTTTGAGAAATATCCTAGTCAAGTGAGTTAACTTTGCATAAACGCGTTATATAGTGCAGACTAAGCACAAATGTTCAATTTAAGGTTTAAAATACCTATCTAGCCTAGATATAGTCTATTTAGCTTAAATATAGGCTATCTAGGCTATTCTTCTGTTAGTTTGAGAAATAGCCTAATCAAGTGATGTAACTCTGCGTAAACGCGTTATATAGTGCAGACTAAGCACAGTTGTTCAATTTAGGGATTAAAATGCCTATCTAGCCTAGATATAGTCTATTTAGCCTAGATATAGTCTATTTAGCCTAGATATAGTCTATTTAGCCTAAATATGGGCTATCTAGGCTATTTCTGTTAGTTTATTCTGTATATTCTGTTAGTTTGCCAAAAAGCCTATTCAAGTCATGTAACTCTGCATAAACGCGTTATATAGTGCAGGCTATGCACAGTTATTCAATTTAGGGATTAAAATGCCTATCTATCCTAGATATAGTCTATTTAGCCTAGATATAGTCTATTTAGCCTAAATATAGGCTATCTAGGCTATTTCTGTTAGTTTATTCTGTATATTCTGTTAGTTTGCCAAAAAACCTGGTCAAGTGATGTAACTCTGCATAAACGTGTTATATAGTGCAGACTATGCACAGTTGTTCAATTTAGGGATTACAATGCCTATCTAGCCTAGATATAGTCTATTTAGCATAGATATAGCCTATTTAGCCTAAATATAGGCTATCTACGCTATTTCTGTTAGTTTATTCTGTATATTCTGTTAGTTTGCCAAAAAACCTGGTCAAGTGATGTAACTCTGCATAAACGTGTTATATAGTGCATACTATGCACAGTTGTTCAATTTAGGGATAAAAATGCCTATCTAGCCTAGATATAGTCTATTTAGCCTAAATATAGGCTATCTAGGCTATTCTTCTGTTAGTTTGAGAAATAGCCTAATCAAGTGATGTAACTCTGCGTAAACGCGTTATATAGTGCAGACTAAGCACAGTTGTTCAATTTAGAGTTTAAAATGCCTATCTAGCCGAGATATAGTCTATTTAGCCTAAATATAGGCTATCTCGGCTATTCTTCTGCTAGTTTGAGAAATATCCTAGTCAAGTGAGTTACCTCTGCATAAACGCGTTATATAGCGCAGACTAAGCACAAATGTTCAATTTAGGGTTTAAAATGCCTATCTAGCCTAGATATAGTCTATTTAGCCTAGATATAGTCTATTTAGCCTAAATGTAGGCTATCTAGGCTATTTCTGTTAGTTTATTCTGTATATTCTGTTAGTTTGCCAAAAAACCTGGTCAAGTGATGTAACTCTGAATAAACGTGTTATATAGTGCAGACTATGCACAGTTGTTCAATTTAGGGATTAAAATGCCTATCTAGCCTAGATATAGTCTATTTAGCCTAGATATAGTCTATTTAGCCTAAATATAGGCTATCTAGGCTATTTCTGTTAGTTTATTCTGTATATTCTGTTAGTTTGCCAAAAAACCTGGTCAAGTGATGTAACTCTGCCTAAACTATGCACAGTTGTGACTTATGCACAGACTATGCACAGACTTATACAGTAACTTATGCACAGACTATGCACAGTTGTTCAATTTAGGGATTAAAATGCCTATCTAGCCTAGATATAGTCTATTTAGCCTAAATATAGGCTATCTAGGCTATTCTTCTGTTAGTTTGAGAAATAGCCTAATCAAGTGATGTAACTCTGCGTAAACGTGTTATATAGTGCAGACTATGCACAGTTGTTCAATTTAGGGATTAAAATGCCTATCTAGCCTAGATATAGTCTATTTAGCCTAAATATAGGCTATCTAGGCTATTCTTCTGTTAGTTTGAGAAATAGCCTAGTCAAGTGATGTAACTCTGCATAAACGCGTTATATAGTGCAGACTAAGCACAGTTGCTCAATTTCGGGTTTAAAATGCCTATCTAGCCGATATATAGTCTATTTAGCCTAAATATAGGCTATCTCGGCTATTCTTCTGCTACTTTGAGAAATATCCTAGTCAAGTGAGTTAACTTTGCATAAACGCGTTATATAGTGCAGACTAAGCACAAATGTTCAATTTAGGGTTTAAAATGCCTATCTAGCCTGGATATAGTCTATTTAGCCTAAATATAGGCTATCTAGGCTATTTCTGTTAGTTTATTCTGTATATTCTGTTAGTTTGCCAAAAAGCCTATTCAAGTGATGTAACTCTGCATAAACGCGTTATATAGTGCAGACTAAGCAGAGTTGTTCAATTTAGAGTTTAAAATGCCTATCTAGCCGAGATAGTCTATTTAGCCTAAATATAGGCTATCTCGGCTATTCTTCTGCTAGTTTGAGAAATATCCTAGTCAAGTGAGTTAACTCTGCATAAACGCGTTATATAGCGCAGACTAAGCACAAATGTTCAATTTAGGTTTTAAAATTCCTATCTATCCTAGATATAGTCTATTTAGCCTAGATATAGTCTATTTAGCCTAAATATAAGCTATCTAGGCTATTTCTGTTAGTTTATTCTGTATATTCTGTTAGTTTGCCAAAAAACCTGGTCAAGTGATGTAACTCTGCATAAACGTATTATATAGTACAGACTATGCACAGTTGTTGAATTTAGGGATTAAAATGCCTATCTAGCCTAGATATAGTCTATTTAGCCTAAATATAGAATATCTAGGATATTCTTCTGTTAGTTTGAGAAATCGCCTAGTCAAGTGATGTAACTTTGCATAAACGCGTTATATAGTGCAGACTAAGCACAAATGTTCAATTTAGGGTTTAAAATGCCTATCTAGCCTAGATATAGTCTACTTAGCCTAAATATAGGCTATCTAGGGTATTCTTCTTCTAGTTTGAGAAATAGCCTAGTCAAGTGATGGAACTCTGCGTAAACGCGTTATATAGTGCACACTAAGCACAGTTGTTCATTTTAGAGTTTAAAATGGCTATCTAGCCTAGATATAGTCTATTTAGCTTAGATATAGTCTATTTAGCCTAAATATAGGCTATCTAGGCTATTTCTGTTAGTTTATTCTGTATATTCTGTTTGTTTGCCAAAAAGCCTATCCAAGTGATGTAACTCTGCATAAACGCGTTATATAGTGCAGACTAAGCACAGTTGTTCAATTTAGAGTTTAAAATGCCTATCTAGCAGAGATATAGTCTATTTAGCCTAAATATAGGCGATCTCGGCTATTCTTCTGCTAGTTTGAGAAATATCCTAGTCAAGTGAGTTAACTCTGCATAAACGCGCTATATAGCGCAGACTAAGCACAAATGTTCAATTTAGGTTTTAAAATGCCTATCTATCCTAGATATAGTCTATTTAGCCTAGATATAGTCTATTTAGCCTAAATATAGGCTATCTAGGCTATATCTGTTAGTTTATTCTGTATATTCTGTTAGTTTGCCAAAAAACCTGGTCAAGTGATGTAACTCTGCATAAACGTGTGCAGACTATGCACAGTTGTTCAATTTAGGGATTAAAATGCCTATCTAGCCTAGATATAGTCTATTTAGCCTAAATATAGGCTATCTAGGCTATTCTTCTGTTAGTTTGAGAAATATCCTAGTCAAGTGATGTAACTCTGCATAAACGCGTTATATAGTGCAGACTAAGCACAGTTGCTCAGTTTAGGGTTTGAAATGCCTATCTAGCCGATATATAGTCTATTTAGCCTAAATATAGGCTATCTCGGCTATTCTTCTGCTAGTTTGAGAAATATCCTAGTCAAGTGAGTTAACTTTGCATAAACGCGTTATATAGTGCAGACTAAGCACAAATGTTCAATTTAAGGTTTAAAATACCTATCTAGCCTAGATATAGTCTATTTAGCTTAAATATAGGCTATCTAGGCTATTCTTCTGTTAGTTTGAGAAATAGCCTAATCAAGTGATGTAACTCTGCGTAAACGCGTTATATAGTGCAGACTAAGCACAGTTGTTCAATTTAGGGATTAAAATGCCTATCTAGCCTAGATATAGTCTATTTAGCCTAGATATAGTCTATTTAGCCTAGATATAGTCTATTTAGCCTAAATATGGGCTATCTAGGCTATTTCTGTTAGTTTATTCTGTATATTCTGTTAGTTTGCCAAAAAAGCCTATTCAAGTCATGTAACTCTGCATAAACGCGTTATATAGTGCAGGCTATGCACAGTTATTCAATTTAGGGATTAAAATGCCTATCTATCCTAGATATAGTCTATTTAGCCTAGATATAGTCTATTTAGCCTAAATATAGGCTATCTAGGCTATTTCTGTTAGTTTATTCTGTATATTCTGTTAGTTTGCCAAAAAACCTGGTCAAGTGATGTAACTCTGCATAAACGTGTTATATAGTGCATACTATGCACAGTTGTTCAATTTAGGGATTAAAATGCCTATCTAGCCTAGATATAGTCTATTTAGCCTAAATATAGGCTATCTAGGCTATTCTTCTGTTAGTTTGAGAAATAGCCTAATCAAGTGATGTAACTCTGCGTAAACGCGTTATATAGTGCAGACTAAGCACAGTTGTTCAATTTAGAGTTTAAAATGCCTATCTAGCCGAGATATAGTCTATTTAGCCTAAATATAGGCTATCTCGGCTATTCTTCTGCTAGTTTGAGAAATATCCTAGTCAAGTGAGTTACCTCTGCATAAACGCGTTATATAGCGCAGACTAAGCACAAATGTTCAATTTAGGGTTTAAAATGCCTATCTAGCCTAGATATAGTCTATTTAGCCTAGATATAGTCTATTTAGCCTAAATATAGGCTATCTAG
Organism: Maratus speciosus; assembly: GCA_963932465.1. Classification (NCBI taxonomy): domain Eukaryota; kingdom Metazoa; phylum Arthropoda; class Arachnida; order Araneae; family Salticidae; genus Maratus; species Maratus speciosus. The sequence continues at coordinate 104,691 of CAWVRF010001549.1, forward strand.
GCTATTTCTTTTAGTTTATTCTGTATATTCTGTTAGTTTGCCAAAAAACCTGGTCAAGTGATGTAACTCTGAATAAACGTGTTATATAGTGCAGACTATGCACAGTTGTTCAATTTAGGGATTAAAATGCCTATCTAGCCTAGATATAGTCTATTTAGCCTAGATATAGTCTATTTAGCCTAAATATAGGCTATCTAGGCTATTTCTTTTAGTTTATTCTGTATATTCTGTTAGTTTGCCAAAAAACCTGGTCAAGTGATGTAACTCTGAATAAACGTGTTATATAGTGCAGACTATGCACAGTTGTTCAATTTAGGGATTAAAATGCCTATCTAGCCTAGATATAGTCTATTTAGCCTAGATATAGTCTATTTAGCCTAAATATAGGCTATCTAGGCTATTTCTGTTAGTTTATTCTGTATATTCTGTTAGTTTGCCAAAAAACCTGGTCAAGTGATGTAACTCTGCCTAAACTATGCACAGTTGTGACTTATGCACAGACTATGCACAGACTTATACAGTAACTTATGCACAGACTAAGCACAGTTGTTCAATTTAGGGATTAAAATGCCTATCTAGCCTAGATATAGTCTATTTAGCCTAAATATAGGCTATCTAGGCTATTCTTCTGCTACTTTGAGAAATATCCTAGTCAAGTGAGTTAACTTTGCATAAACGCGTTATATAGTGCAGACTAAGCACAGTTGCTCAATTTCGGGTTTAAAATGCCTATCTAGCCGATATATAGTCTATTTAGCCTAAATATAGGCTATCTCGGCTATTCTTCTGCTACTTTGAGAAATATCCTAGTCAAGTGAGTTAACTTTGCATAAACGCGTTATATAGTGCAGACTAAGCACAAATGTTCAATTTAGGGTTTAAAATGCCTATCTAGCCTGGATATAGTCTATTTAGCCTAAATATAGGCTATCTAGGCTATTTCTGTTAGTTTATTCTGTATATTCTGTTAGTTTGCCAAAAAGCCTATTCAAGTGATGTAACTCTGCATAAACGCGTTATATAGTGCAGACTAAGCAGAGTTGTTCAATTTAGAGTTTAAAATGCCTATCTAGCCGAGATAGTCTATTTAGCCTAAATATAGGCTATCTCGGCTATTCTTCTGCTAGTTTGAGAAATATCCTAGTCAAGTGAGTTAACTCTGCATAAACGCGTTATATAGCGCAGACTAAGCACAAATGTTCAATTTAGGTTTTAAAATTCCTATCTATCCTAGATATAGTCTATTTAGCCTAGATATAGTCTATTTAGCCTAAATATAAGCTATCTAGGCTATTTCTGTTAGTTTATTCTGTACATTCTGTTAGTTTGCCAAAAAACCTGGTCAAGTGATGTAACTCTGCATAAACGTATTATATAGTACAGACTATGCACAGTTGTTGAATTTAGGGATTAAAATGCCTATCTAGCCTAGAAATAGTCTATTTAGCCTAAATATAGAATATCTAGGATATTCTTCTGTTAGTTTGAGAAATCGCCTAGTCAAGTGATGTAACTTTGCATAAACGCGTTATATAGTGCAGACTAAGCACAAATGTTCAATTTAGGGTTTAAAATGCCTATCTAGCCTAGATATAGTCTACTTAGCCTAAATATAGGCTATCTAGGCTATTCTTCTTCTAGTTTGAAAAATAGCCTAGTCAAGTGATGTAACTCTGCGTAAACGCGTTATATAGTGCAGACTAAGCACAAATGTTCAATTTAGGGTTTAAAATGCCTATCTAGCCTAGATATAGTCTATTTAGCTTAGATATAGTCTATTTAGCCTAAATATAGGCTATCTAGGCTATTTCTGTTAGTTTATTCTGTATATTCTGTTAGTTTGCCAAAAAGCCTATTCAAGTGATGTAACTCTGCATAAACGTGTTATATAGTGCAGACTATGCACAGTTGTTCAATTTAGAGATTAAAATGCCTATCTAGCCTAGATATAGTCTATTTAGCCTAGATATAGGCTATCTAGGCTATTCTTCGGTTAGTTTGAGAAATAGCCTAGTCAAGTGATGTAACTCTGCATAAACGCGTTATATAGTGCAGACTAAGCACAAATGTTCAATTTAGGGTTTAAAATGCCTTTCTAGCCTAGATATAGTCTATTTAGCCTAAATATAGGCTATCTAGGGTATTCTTCTTCTAGTTTGAGAAATAGCCTAGTCAAGTGATGGAACTCTGCGTAAACGCGTTATATAGTGCACACTAAGCACAGTTGTTCATTTTAGAGTTTAAAATGGCTATCTAGCCTAGATATAGTCTATTTAGCTTAGATATAGTCTATTTAGCCTAAATATAGGCTATCTAGGCTATTTCTGTTAGTTTATTCTGTATATTCTGTTTGTTTGCCAAAAAGCCTATCCAAGTGATGTAACTCTGCATAAACGCGTTATATAGTGCAGACTAAGCACAGTTGTTCAATTTAGAGTTTAAAATGCCTATCTAGCAGAGATATAGTCTATTTAGCCTAAATATAGGCGATCTCGGCTATTCTTCTGCTAGTTTGAGAAATATCCTAGTCAAGTGAGTTAACTCTGCATAAACGCGCTATATAGCGCAGACTAAGCACAAATGTTCAATTTAGGTTTTAAAATGCCTATCTATCCTAGATATAGTCTATTTAGCCTAGATATAGTCTATTTAGCCTTAATATAGGCTATCTAGGCTATATCTGTTAGTTTATTCTGTATATTCTGTTAGTTTGCCAAAAAACCTGGTCAAGTGATGTAACTCTGCATAAACGTGGGCAGACTATGCACAGTTGTTCAATTTAGGGATTAAAATGCCTATCTAGCCTAGATATAGTCTATTTAGCCTAAATATAGGCTATCTAGGCTATTCTTCTGTTAGTTTGAGAAATATCCTAGTCAAGTGATGTAACTCTGCATATACGCGTTATATAGTGCAGACTAAGCACAGTTGCTCAGTTTAGGGTTTGAAATGCCTATCTAGCCGATATATAGTCTATTTAGCCTAAATATAGGCTATCTCGGCTATTCTTCTGCTAGTTTGAGAAATATCCTAGTCAAGTGAGTTAACTTTGCATAAACGCGTTATATAGTGCAGACTAAGCACAAATGTTCAATTTAAGGTTTAAAATACCTATCTAGCCTAGATATAGTCTATTTAGCTTAAATATAGGCTATCTAGGCTATTCTTCTGTTAGTTTGAGAAATAGCCTAATCAAGTGATGTAACTCTGCGTAAACGCGTTATATAGTGCAGACTAAGCACAGTTGTTCAATTTAGGGATTAAAATGCCTATCTAGCCTAGATATAGTCTATTTAGCCTAGATATAGTCTATTTAGCCTAAATATGGGCTATCTAGGCTATTTCTGTTAGTTTATTCTGTATATTCTGTTAGTTTGCCAAAAAGCCTATTCAAGTCATGTAACTCTGCATAAACGCGTTATATAGTGCAGGCTATGCACAGTTATTCAATTTAGGGATTAAAATGCCTATCTATCCTAGATATAGTCTATTTAGCCTAGATATAGTCTATTTAGCCTAAATATAGGCTATCTAGGCTATTTCTGTTAGTTTATTCTGTATATTCTGTTAGTTTGCCAAAAAACCTGGTCAAGTGATGTAACTCTGAATAAACGTGTTATATAGTGCAGACTATGCACAGTTGTTCAATTTAGGGATTAAAATGCCTATCTAGCCTAGATATAGTCTATTTAGCCTAGATATAGTCTATTTAGCCTAAATATAGGCTATCTAGGCTATTTCTGTTAGTTTATTCTGTATATTCTGTTAGTTTGCCAAAAAACCTGGTCAAGTGATGTAACTCTGCCTAAACTATGCACAGTTGTGACTTATGCACAGACTATGCACAGACTTATACAGTAACTTATGCACAGACTATGCACAGTTGTTCAATTTAGGGATTAAAATGCCTATCTAGCCTAGATATAGTCTATTTAGCCTAAATATAGGCTATCTAGGCTATTCTTCTGTTAGTTTGAGAAATAGCCTAATCAAGTGATGTAACTCTGCGTAAACGTGTTATATAGTGCAGACTATGCACAGTTGTTCAATTTAGGGATTAAAATGCCTATCTAGCCTAGATATAGTCTATTTAGCCTAAATATAGGCTATCTAGGCTATTCTTCTGTTAGTTTGAGAAATAGCCTAGTCAAGTGATGTAACTCTGCATAAACGCGTTATATAGTGCAGACTAAGCACAGTTGCTCAATTTCGGGTTTAAGATGCCTATCTAGCCGATATATAGTCTATTTAGCCTAAATATAGGCTATCTCGGCTATTCTTCTGCTACTTTGAGAAATATCCTAGTCAAGTGAGTTAACTTTGCATAAACGCGTTATATAGTGCAGACTAAGCACAAATGTTCAATTTAGGGTTTAAAATGCCTATCTAGCCTGGATATAGTCTATTTAGCCTAAATATAGGCTATCTAGGCTATTTCTGTTAGTTTATTCTGTATATTCTGTTAGTTTGCCAAAAAACCTGGTCAAGTGATGTAACTCTGCATAAACGTGTTATATAGTGCAGACTATGCACAGTTGTTCAATTTAGGGATTAAAATGCCTATCTAGCCTAGATATAGTCTATTTAGCCTAAATATAGGCTATCTAGGCTATTCTTCTGTTAGTTTGAGAAATAACCTCATCAAGTGATGTAACTCTGCGTAAACGCGTTATATAGTGCAGACTAAGCACAGTTGTTCAATTTAGAGTTTAAAATGCCTATCTAGCATAGATATAGTCTATTTAGCCTAGATATAGTCTATTTAGCCTAAATATAGGCTATCTAGGCTATTTCTGTTAGTTTATTCTGTATATTCTGTTAGTTTGCCAAAAAGCCTAGTCAAGTGATGTAACTGCATAAACGCGTTATATAGTGCAGACTAAGCACAGTTGTTCAATTTAGGGATTAAAATGCCTATCTAGCCTAGATATAGTCTATTTAGCCTAAATATAGGCTATCTAGGCTATTTCTGTTAGTTTATTCTGTATATTCTGTTAGTTTGCCAAAAAGCCTAGTCAAGTGATGTAACATTGCATAAACGCGTTATATAGTGCAGACTAAGCACAAGTGTTCAATTTAGGGATTAAAATGCCTATCTAGCCTAGATATAGTCTATTTAGCCTAAATAAAGGCTATCTAGGCTATTTCTGTTAGTTTATTCTGTATATTCTGTTTGTTTGCCAAAAAGCCTATTCAAGTGATGTAACTCTGCATAAACGCGTTATATAGTGCAGACTAAGCACAGTTGTTCAATTTAGGTTTTAAAATTCCTATCTATCCTAGATATAGTCTATTTAGCCTAGATATAGTCTATTTAGCCTAAATATAAGCTATCTAGGCTATTTCTGTTAGTTTATTCTGTATATTCTGTTAGTTTGCCAAAAAACCTGGTCAAGTGATGTAACTCTGCATAAACGTATTATATAGTACAGACTATGCACAGTTGTTGAATTTAGGGATTAAAATGCCTATCTAGCCTAGATATAGTCTATTTAGCCTAAATATAGAATATCTAGGCTATTCTTCTGTTAGTTTGAGAAATCGCCTAGTCAAGTGATGTAACTTTGCATAAACGCGTTATATAGTGCAGACTAAGCACAAATGTTCAATTTAGGGTTTAAAATGCCTATCTAGCCTAGATATAGTCTACTTAGCCTAAATTTAGGCTATCTAGGCTATTCTTCTTCTAGTTTGAAAAATAGCCTAGTCAAGTGATGTAACTCTGCGTAAACGCGTTATATAGTGCAGACTAAGCACAAATGTTCAATTTAGGGTTTAAAATGCCTATCTAGCCTAGATATAGTCTATTTAGCTTAGATATAGTCTATTTAGCCTAAATATAGGCTATCTAGGCTATTTCTGTTAGTTTATTCTGTATATTCTGTTAGTTTGCCAAAAAGCCTATTCAAGTGATGTAACTCTGCATAAACGTGTTATATAGTGCAGACTATGCACAGTTGTTCAATTTAGGGATTAAAATGCCTATCTAGCCTAGATATAGTCTATTTAGCCTAGATATAGGCTATCTAGGCTATTCTTCGGTTAGTTTGAGAAATAGCCTAGTCAAGTGATGTAACTCTGCATAAACGCGTTATATAGTGCAGACTAAGCACAAATGTTCAATTTAGGGTTTAAAATGCCTTTCTAGCCTAGATATAGTCTATTTAGCCTAAATATAGGCTATCTAGGGTATTCTTCTTCTAGTTTGAGAAATAGCCTAGTCAAGTGATGGAACTCTGCGTAAACGCGTTATATAGTGCACACTAAGCACAGTTGTTCATTTTAGAGTTTAAAATGGCTATCTAGCCTAGATATAGTCTATTTAGCTTAGATATAGTCTATTTAGCCTAAATATAGGCTATCTAGGCTATTTCTGTTAGTTTATTCTGTATATTCTGTTTGTTTGCCAAAAAGCCTATCCAAGTGATGTAACTCTGCATAAACGCGTTATATAGTGCAGACTAAGCACAGTTGTTCAATTTAGAGTTTAAAATGCCTATGTAGCAGAGATATAGTCTATTTAGCCTAAATATAGGCGATCTCGGCTATTCTTCTGCTAGTTTGAGAAATATCCTAGTCAAGTGAGTTAACTCTGCATAAACGCGCTATATAGCGCAGACTAAGCACAAATGTTCAATTTAGGTTTTAAAATGCCTATCTATCCTAGATATAGTCTATTTACCCTAGATATAGTCTATTTAGCCTAAATATAGGCTATCTAGGCTATATCTGTTAGTTTATTCTGTATATTCTGTTAGTTTGCCAAAAAACCTGGTCAAGTGATGTAACTCTGCATAAACGTGTGCAGACTATGCACAGTTGTTCAATTTAGGGATTAAAATGCCTATCTAGCCTAGATATAGTCTATTTAGCCTAAATATAGGCTATCTGGCTATTCTTCTGTTAGTTTGAGAAATCGCCTAGTCAAGTGATGTAACTTTGCATAAACGCGTTATATAGCGCAGACTAAGCACAAATGTTCAATTTAGGGTTTAAAATGCCTATCTATCCTAGATATAGTCTATTTAGCCTAGATATAGTCTATTTAGCCTTAATATAGGCTATCTAGGCTATATCTGTTAGTTTATTCTGTATATTCTGTTAGTTTGCCAAAAAACCTGGTCAAGTGATGTAACTCTGCATAAACGTGGGCAGACTATGCACAGTTGTTCAATTTAGGGATTAAAATGCCTATCTAGCCTAGATATAGTCTATTTAGCCTAAATATAGGCTATCTAGGCTATTCTTCTGTTAGTTTGAGAAATATCCTAGTCAAGTGATGTAACTCTGCATATACGCGTTATATAGTGCAGACTAAGCACAGTTGCTCAGTTTAGGGTTTGAAATGCCTATCTAGCCGATATATAGTCTATTTAGCCTAAATATAGGCTATCTCGGCTATTCTTCTGCTAGTTTGAGAAATATCCTAGTCAAGTGAGTTAACTTTGCATAAACGCGTTATATAGTGCAGACTAAGCACAAATGTTCAATTTAAGGTTTAAAATACCTATCTAGCCTAGATATAGTCTATTTAGCTTAAATATAGGCTATCTAGGCTATTCTTCTGTTAGTTTGAGAAATAGCCTAATCAAGTGATGTAACTCTGCGTAAACGCGTTATATAGTGCAGACTAAGCACAGTTGTTCAATTTAGGGATTAAAATGCCTATCTAGCCTAGATATAGTCTATTTACCCTAGATATAGTCTATTTAGCCTAAATATGGGCTATCTAGGCTATTTCTGTTAGTTTATTCTGTATATTCTGTTAGTTTGCCAAAAAGCCTATTCAAGTCATGTAACTCTGCATAAACGCGTTATATAGTGCAGGCTATGCACAGTTATTCAATTTAGGGATTAAAATGCCTATCTATCCTAGATATAGTCTATTTAGCCTAGATATAGTCTATTTAGCCTAAATATAGGCTATCTAGGCTATTTCTGTTAGTTTATTCTGTATATTCTGTTAGTTTGCCAAAAAACCTGGTCAAGTGATGTAACTCTGCATAAACGTGTTATATAGTGCAGACTATGCACAGTTGTTCAATTTAGGGATTAAAATGCCTATCTAGCCTAGATATAGTCTATTTAGCCTAGATATAGCCTATTTAGCCTAAATATAGGCTATCTAGGCTATTTCTGTTAGTTTATTCTGTATATTCTGTTAGTTTGCCAAAAAACCTGGTCAAGTGATGTAACTCTGCATAAACGTGTTATATAGTGCATACTATGCACAGTTGTTCAATTTAGGGATTAAAATGCCTATCTAGCCTAGATATAGTCTATTTAGCCTAAATATAGGCTATCTAGGCTATTCTTCTGTTAGTTTGAGAAATAGCCTAATCAAGTGATGTAACTCTGCGTAAACGCGTTATATAGTGCAGACTAAGCACAGTTGTTCAATTTAGAGTTTAAAATGCCTATCTAGCCGAGATATAGTCTATTTAGCCTAAATATAGGCTATCTCGGCTATTCTTCTGCTAGTTTGAGAAATATCCTAGTCAAGTGAGTTACCTCTGCATAAACGCGTTATATAGCGCAGACTAAGCACAAATGTTCAATTTAGGGTTTAAAATGCCTATCTAGCCTAGATATAGTCTATTTAGCCTAGATATAGTCTATTTAGCCTAAATATAGGCTATCTAGGCTATTTCTGTTAGTTTATTCTGTATATTCTGTTAGTTTGCCAAAAAACCTGGTCAAGTGATGTAACTCTGAATAAACGTGTTATATAGTGCAGACTATGCACAGTTGTTCAATTTAGGGATTAAAATGCCTATCTAGCCTAGATATAGTCTATTTAGCCTAGATATAGTCTATTTAGCCTAAATATAGGCTATCTAGGCTATTTCTGTTAGTTTATTCTGTATATTCTGTTAGTTTGCCAAAAAACCTGGTCAAGTGATGTAACTCTGCCTAAACTATGCACAGTTGTGACTTATGCACAGACTATGCACAGACTTATACAGTAACTTATGCACAGACTATGCACAGTTGTTCAATTTAGGGATTAAAATGCCTATCTAGCCTAGATATAGTCTATTTAGCCTAAATATAGGCTATCTAGGCTATTCTTCTGTTAGTTTGAGAAATAGCCTAATCAAGTGATGTAACTCTGCGTAAACGTGTTATATAGTGCAGACTATGCACAGTTGTTCAATTTAGGGATTAAAATGCCTATCTAGCCTAGATATAGTCTATTTAGCCTAAATATAGGCTATCTAGGCTATTCTTCTGTTAGTTTGAGAAATAGCCTAGTCAAGTGATGTAACTCTGCATAAACGCGTTATATAGTGCAGACTAAGCACAGTTGCTCAATTTCGGGTTTAAGATGCCTATCTAGCCGATATATAGTCTATTTAGCCTAAATATAGGCTATCTCGGCTATTCTTCTGCTACTTTGAGAAATATCCTAGTCAAGTGAGTTAACTTTGCATAAACGCGTTATATAGTGCAGACTAAGCACAAATGTTCAATTTAGGGTTTAAAATGCCTATCTAGCCTGGATATAGTCTATTTAGCCTAAATATAGGCTATCTAGGCTATTTCTGTTAGTTTATTCTGTATATTCTGTTAGTTTGCCAAAAAACCTGGTCAAGTGATGTAACTCTGCATAAACGTGTTATATAGTGCAGACTATGCACAGTTGTTCAATTTAGGGATTAAAATGCCTATCTAGCCTAGATATAGTCTATTTAGCCTAAATATAGGCTATCTAGGCTATTCTTCTGTTAGTTTGAGAAATAACCTCATCAAGTGATGTAACTCTGCGTAAACGCGTTATATAGTGCAGACTAAGCACAGTTGTTCAATTTAGAGTTTAAAATGCCTATCTAGCATAGATATAGTCTATTTAGCCTAGATATAGTCTATTTAGCCTAAATATAGGCTATCTAGGCTATTTCTGTTAGTTTATTCTGTATATTCTGTTAGTTTGCCAAAAAGCCTAGTCAAGTGATGTAACTGCATAAACGCGTTATATAGTGCAGACTAAGCACAGTTGTTCAATTTAGGGATTAAAATGCCTATCTAGCCTAGATATAGTCTATTTAGCCTAAATATAGGCTATCTAGGCTATTTCTGTTAGTTTATTCTGTATATTCTGTTAGTTTGCCAAAAAGCCTAGTCAAGTGATGTAACATTGCATAAACGCGTTATATAGTGCAGACTAAGCACAAGTGTTCAATTTAGGGATTAAAATGCCTATCTAGCCTAGATATAGTCTATTTAGCCTAAATAAAGGCTATCTAGGCTATTTCTGTTAGTTTATTCTGTATATTCTGTTTGTTTGCCAAAAAGCCTATTCAAGTGATGTAACTCTGCATAAACGCGTTATATAGTGCAGACTAAGCACAGTTGTTCAATTTAGGTTTTAAAATTCCTATCTATCCTAGATATAGTCTATTTAGCCTAGATATAGTCTATTTAGCCTAAATATAAGCTATCTAGGCTATTTCTGTTAGTTTATTCTGTATATTCTGTTAGTTTGCCAAAAAACCTGGTCAAGTGATGTAACTCTGCATAAACGTATTATATAGTACAGACTATGCACAGTTGTTGAATTTAGGGATTAAAATGCCTATCTAGCCTAGATATAGTCTATTTAGCCTAAATATAGAATATCTAGGCTATTCTTCTGTTAGTTTGAGAAATCGCCTAGTCAAGTGATGTAACTTTGCATAAACGCGTTATATAGTGCAGACTAAGCACAAATGTTCAATTTAGGGTTTAAAATGCCTATCTAGCCTAGATATAGTCTACTTAGCCTAAATTTAGGCTATCTAGGCTATTCTTCTTCTAGTTTGAAAAATAGCCTAGTCAAGTGATGTAACTCTGCGTAAACGCGTTATATAGTGCAGACTAAGCACAAATGTTCAATTTAGGGTTTAAAATGCCTATCTAGCCTAGATATAGTCTATTTAGCTTAGATATAGTCTATTTAGCCTAAATATAGGCTATCTAGGCTATTTCTGTTAGTTTATTCTGTATATTCTGTTAGTTTGCCAAAAAGCCTATTCAAGTGATGTAACTCTGCATAAACGTGTTATATAGTGCAGACTATGCACAGTTGTTCAATTTAGGGATTAAAATGCCTATCTAGCCTAGATATAGTCTATTTAGCCTAGATATAGGCTATCTAGGCTATTCTTCGGTTAGTTTGAGAAATAGCCTAGTCAAGTGATGTAACTCTGCATAAACGCGTTATATAGTGCAGACTAAGCACAAATGTTCAATTTAGGGTTTAAAATGCCTTTCTAGCCTAGATATAGTCTATTTAGCCTAAATATAGGCTATCTAGGGTATTCTTCTTCTAGTTTGAGAAATAGCCTAGTCAAGTGATGGAACTCTGCGTAAACGCGTTATATAGTGCACACTAAGCACAGTTGTTCATTTTAGAGTTTAAAATGGCTATCTAGCCTAGATATAGTCTATTTAGCTTAGATATAGTCTATTTAGCCTAAATATAGGCTATCTAGGCTATTTCTGTTAGTTTATTCTGTATATTCTGTTTGTTTGCCAAAAAGCCTATCCAAGTGATGTAACTCTGCATAAACGCGTTATATAGTGCAGACTAAGCACAGTTGTTCAATTTAGAGTTTAAAATGCCTATGTAGCAGAGATATAGTCTATTTAGCCTAAATATAGGCGATCTCGGCTATTCTTCTGCTAGTTTGAGAAATATCCTAGTCAAGTGAGTTAACTCTGCATAAACGCGCTATATAGCGCAGACTAAGCACAAATGTTCAATTTAGGTTTTAAAATGCCTATCTATCCTAGATATAGTCTATTTACCCTAGATATAGTCTATTTAGCCTAAATATAGGCTATCTAGGCTATATCTGTTAGTTTATTCTGTATATTCTGTTAGTTTGCCAAAAAACCTGGTCAAGTGATGTAACTCTGCATAAACGTGTGCAGACTATGCACAGTTGTTCAATTTAGGGATTAAAATGCCTATCTAGCCTAGATATAGTCTATTTAGCCTAAATATAGGCTATCTGGCTATTCTTCTGTTAGTTTGAGAAATATCCTAGTCAAGTGATGTAACTCTGCATAAACGCGTTATATAGTGCAGACTAAGCACAGTTGCTCAGTTTAGGGTTTGAAATGCCTATCTAGCCGATATATAGTCTATTTAGCCTAAATATAGGCTATCTCGGCTATTCTTCTGCTAGTTTGAGAAATATCCTAGTCAAGTGAGTTAACTTTGCATAAACGCGTTATATAGTGCAGACTAAGCACAAATGTTCAATTTAAGGTTTAAAATACCTATCTAGCCTAGATATAGTCTATTTAGCTTAAATATAGGCTATCTAGGCTATTCTTCTGTTAGTTTGAGAAATAGCCTAATCAAGTGATGTAACTCTGCGTAAACGCGTTATATAGTGCAGACTAAGCACAGTTGTTCAATTTAGGGATTAAAATGCCTATCTAGCCTAGATATAGTCTATTTAGCCTAGATATAGTCTATTTAGCCTAGATATAGTCTATTTAGCCTAAATATGGGCTATCTAGGCTATTTCTGTTAGTTTATTCTGTATATTCTGTTAGTTTGCCAAAAAGCCTATTCAAGTCATGTAACTCTGCATAAACGCGTTATATAGTGCAGGCTATGCACAGTTATTCAATTTAGGGATTAAAATGCCTATCTATCCTAGATATAGTCTATTTAGCCTAGATATAGTCTATTTAGCCTAAATATAGGCTATCTAGGCTATTTCTGTTAGTTTATTCTGTATATTCTGTTAGTTTGCCAAAAAACCTGGTCAAGTGATGTAACTCTGCATAAACGTGTTATATAGTGCAGACTATGCACAGTTGTTCAATTTAGGGATTACAATGCCTATCTAGCCTAGATATAGTCTATTTAGCATAGATATAGCCTATTTAGCCTAAATATAGGCTATCTACGCTATTTCTGTTAGTTTATTCTGTATATTCTGTTAGTTTGCCAAAAAACCTGGTCAAGTGATGTAACTCTGCATAAACGTGTTATATAGTGCATACTATGCACAGTTGTTCAATTTAGGGATAAAAATGCCTATCTAGCCTAGATATAGTCTATTTAGCCTAAATATAGGCTATCTAGGCTATTCTTCTGTTAGTTTGAGAAATAGCCTAATCAAGTGATGTAACTCTGCGTAAACGCGTTATATAGTGCAGACTAAGCACAGTTGTTCAATTTAGAGTTTAAAATGCCTATCTAGCCGAGATATAGTCTATTTAGCCTAAATATAGGCTATCTCGGCTATTCTTCTGCTAGTTTGAGAAATATCCTAGTCAAGTGAGTTACCTCTGCATAAACGCGTTATATAGCGCAGACTAAGCACAAATGTTCAATTTAGGGTTTAAAATGCCTATCTAGCCTAGATATAGTCTATTTAGCCTAGATATAGTCTATTTAGCCTAAATGTAGGCTATCTAGGCTATTTCTGTTAGTTTATTCTGTATATTCTGTTAGTTTGCCAAAAAACCTGGTCAAGTGATGTAACTCTGAATAAACGTGTTATATAGTGCAGACTATGCACAGTTGTTCAATTTAGGGATTAAAATGCCTATCTAGCCTAGATATAGTCTATTTAGCCTAGATATAGTCTATTTAGCCTAAATATAGGCTATCTAGGCTATTTCTGTTAGTTTATTCTGTATATTCTGTTAGTTTGCCAAAAAACCTGGTCAAGTGATGTAACTCTGCCTAAACTATGCACAGTTGTGACTTATGCACAGACTATGCACAGACTTATACAGTAACTTATGCACAGACTATGCACAGTTGTTCAATTTAGGGATTAAAATGCCTATCTAGCCTAGATATAGTCTATTTAGCCTAAATATAGGCTATCTAGGCTATTCTTCTGTTAGTTTGAGAAATAGCCTAATCAAGTGATGTAACTCTGCGTAAACGTGTTATATAGTGCAGACTATGCACAGTTGTTCAATTTAGGGATTAAAATGCCTATCTAGCCTAGATATAGTCTATTTAGCCTAAATATAGGCTATCTAGGCTATTCTTCTGTTAGTTTGAGAAATAGCCTAGTCAAGTGATGTAACTCTGCATAAACGCGTTATATAGTGCAGACTAAGCACAGTTGCTCAATTTCGGGTTTAAAATGCCTATCTAGCCGATATATAGTCTATTTAGCCTAAATATAGGCTATCTCGGCTATTCTTCTGCTACTTTGAGAAATATCCTAGTCAAGTGAGTTAACTTTGCATAAACGCGTTATATAGTGCAGACTAAGCACAAATGTTCAATTTAGGGTTTAAAATGCCTATCTAGCCTGGATATAGTCTATTTAGCCTAAATATAGGCTATCTAGGCTATTTCTGTTAGTTTATTCTGTATATTCTGTTAGTTTGCCAAAAAGCCTATTCAAGTGATGTAACTCTGCATAAACGCGTTATATAGTGCAGACTAAGCAGAGTTGTTCAATTTAGAGTTTAAAATGCCTATCTAGCCGAGATAGTCTATTTAGCCTAAATATAGGCTATCTCGGCTATTCTTCTGCTAGTTTGAGAAATATCCTAGTCAAGTGAGTTAACTCTGCATAAACGCGTTATATAGCGCAGACTAAGCACAAATGTTCAATTTAGGTTTTAAAATTCCTATCTATCCTAGATATAGTCTATTTAGCCTAGATATAGTCTATTTAGCCTAAATATAAGCTATCTAGGCTATTTCTGTTAGTTTATTCTGTATATTCTGTTAGTTTGCCAAAAAACCTGGTCAAGTGATGTAACTCTGCATAAACGTATTATATAGTACAGACTATGCACAGTTGTTGAATTTAGGGATTAAAATGCCTATCTAGCCTAGATATAGTCTATTTAGCCTAAATATAGAATATCTAGGATATTCTTCTGTTAGTTTGAGAAATCGCCTAGTCAAGTGATGTAACTTTGCATAAACGCGTTATATAGTGCAGACTAAGCACAAATGTTCAATTTAGGGTTTAAAATGCCTATCTAGCCTAGATATAGTCTACTTAGCCTAAATATAGGCTATCTAGGCTATTCTTCTTCTAGTTTGAAAAATCGCCTAGTCAAGTGATGTAACTCTGCATAAACGCGTTATATAGTGCAGACTAAGCACAAATGTTCAATTTAGGGTTTAAAATGCCTTTCTAGCCTAGATATAGTCTATTTAGCCTAAATATAGGCTATCTAGGGTATTCTTCTTCTAGTTTGAGAAATAGCCTAGTCAAGTGATGGAACTCTGCGTAAACGCGTTATATAGTGCACACTAAGCACAGTTGTTCATTTTAGAGTTTAAAATGGCTATCTAGCCTAGATATAGTCTATTTAGCTTAGATATAGTCTATTTAGCCTAAATATAGGCTATCTAGGCTATTTCTGTTAGTTTATTCTGTATATTCTGTTTGTTTGCCAAAAAGCCTATCCAAGTGATGTAACTCTGCATAAACGCGTTATATAGTGCAGACTAAGCACAGTTGTTCAATTTAGAGTTTAAAATGCCTATCTAGCAGAGATATAGTCTATTTAGCCTAAATATAGGCGATCTCGGCTATTCTTCTGCTAGTTTGAGAAATATCCTAGTCAAGTGAGTTAACTCTGCATAAACGCGCTATATAGCGCAGACTAAGCACAAATGTTCAATTTAGGTTTTAAAATGCCTATCTATCCTAGATATAGTCTATTTAGCCTAGATATAGTCTATTTAGCCTAAATATAGGCTATCTAGGCTATATCTGTTAGTTTATTCTGTATATTCTGTTAGTTTGCCAAAAAACCTGGTCAAGTGATGTAACTCTGCATAAACGTGTGCAGACTATGCACAGTTGTTCAATTTAGGGATTAAAATGCCTATCTAGCCTAGATATAGTCTATTTAGCCTAAATATAGGCTATCTAGGCTATTCTTCTGTTAGTTTGAGAAATATCCTAGTCAAGTGATGTAACTCTGCATAAACGCGTTATATAGTGCAGACTAAGCACAGTTGCTCAGTTTAGGGTTTGAAATGCCTATCTAGCCGATATATAGTCTATTTAGCCTAAATATAGGCTATCTCGGCTATTCTTCTGCTAGTTTGAGAAATATCCTAGTCAAGTGAGTTAACTTTGCATAAACGCGTTATATAGTGCAGACTAAGCACAAATGTTCAATTTAAGGTTTAAAATACCTATCTAGCCTAGATATAGTCTATTTAGCTTAAATATAGGCTATCTAGGCTATTCTTCTGTTAGTTTGAGAAATAGCCTAATCAAGTGATGTAACTCTGCGTAAACGCGTTATATAGTGCAGACTAAGCACAGTTGTTCAATTTAGGGATTAAAATGCCTATCTAGCCTAGATATAGTCTATTTAGCCTAGATATAGTCTATTTAGCCTAGATATAGTCTATTTAGCCTAAATATGGGCTATCTAGGCTATTTCTGTTAGTTTATTCTGTATATTCTGTTAGTTTGCCAAAAAAGCCTATTCAAGTCATGTAACTCTGCATAAACGCGTTATATAGTGCAGGCTATGCACAGTTATTCAATTTAGGGATTAAAATGCCTATCTATCCTAGATATAGTCTATTTAGCCTAGATATAGTCTATTTAGCCTAAATATAGGCTATCTAGGCTATTTCTGTTAGTTTATTCTGTATATTCTGTTAGTTTGCCAAAAAACCTGGTCAAGTGATGTAACTCTGCATAAACGTGTTATATAGTGCATACTATGCACAGTTGTTCAATTTAGGGATTAAAATGCCTATCTAGCCTAGATATAGTCTATTTAGCCTAAATATAGGCTATCTAGGCTATTCTTCTGTTAGTTTGAGAAATAGCCTAATCAAGTGATGTAACTCTGCGTAAACGCGTTATATAGTGCAGACTAAGCACAGTTGTTCAATTTAGAGTTTAAAATGCCTATCTAGCCGAGATATAGTCTATTTAGCCTAAATATAGGCTATCTCGGCTATTCTTCTGCTAGTTTGAGAAATATCCTAGTCAAGTGAGTTACCTCTGCATAAACGCGTTATATAGCGCAGACTAAGCACAAATGTTCAATTTAGGGTTTAAAATGCCTATCTAGCCTAGATATAGTCTATTTAGCCTAGATATAGTCTATTTAGCCTAAATATAGGCTATCTAGGCTATTTCTTTTAGTTTATTCTGTATATTCTGTTAGTTTGCCAAAAACCTGGTCACGTGATGTAACTCTGAATAAACGTGTTATATAGTGCAGACTATGCACAGTTGTTCAATTTAGGGATTAAAATGCCTATCTAGCCTAGATATAGTCTATTTAGCCTAGATATAGTCTATTTAGCCTAAATATAGGCTATCTAGGCTATTTCTTTTAGTTTATTCTGTATATTCTGTTAGTTTGCCAAAAAACCTGGTCAAGTGATGTAACTCTGAATAAACGTGTTATATAGTGCAGACTATGCACAGTTGTTCAATTTAGGGATTAAAATGCCTATCTAGCCTAGATATAGTCTATTTAGCCTAGATATAGTCTATTTAGCCTAAATATAGGCTATCTAGGCTATTTCTGTTAGTTTATTCTGTATATTCTGTTAGTTTGCCAAAAAACCTGGTCAAGTGATGTAACTCTGCCTAAACTATGCACAGTTGTGACTTATGCACAGACTATGCACAGACTTATACAGTAACTTATGCACAGACTAAGCACAGTTGTTCAATTTAGGGATTAAAATGCCTATCTAGCCTAGATATAGTCTATTTAGCCTAAATATAGGCTATCTAGGCTATTCTTCTGCTACTTTGAGAAATATCCTAGTCAAGTGAGTTAACTTTGCATAAACGCGTTATATAGTGCAGACTAAGCACAGTTGCTCAATTTCGGGTTTAAAATGCCTATCTAGCCGATATATAGTCTATTTAGCCTAAATATAGGCTATCTCGGCTATTCTTCTGCTACTTTGAGAAATATCCTAGTCAAGTGAGTTAACTTTGCATAAACGCGTTATATAGTGCAGACTAAGCACAAATGTTCAATTTAGGGTTTAAAATGCCTATCTAGCCTGGATATAGTCTATTTAGCCTAAATATAGGCTATCTAGGCTATTTCTGTTAGTTTATTCTGTATATTCTGTTAGTTTGCCAAAAAGCCTATTCAAGTGATGTAACTCTGCATAAACGCGTTATATAGTGCAGACTAAGCAGAGTTGTTCAATTTAGAGTTTAAAATGCCTATCTAGCCGAGATAGTCTATTTAGCCTAAATATAGGCTATCTCGGCTATTCTTCTGCTAGTTTGAGAAATATCCTAGTCAAGTGAGTTAACTCTGCATAAACGCGTTATATAGCGCAGACTAAGCACAAATGTTCAATTTAGGTTTTAAAATTCCTATCTATCCTAGATATAGTCTATTTAGCCTAGATATAGTCTATTTAGCCTAAATATAAGCTATCTAGGCTATTTCTGTTAGTTTATTCTGTACATTCTGTTAGTTTGCCAAAAAACCTGGTCAAGTGATGTAACTCTGCATAAACGTATTATATAGTACAGACTATGCACAGTTGTTGAATTTAGGGATTAAAATGCCTATCTAGCCTAGATATAGTCTATTTAGCCTAAATATAGAATATCTAGGATATTCTTCTGTTAGTTTGAGAAATCACCTAGTCAAGTGATGTAACTTTGCATAAACGCGTTATATAGTGCAGACTAAGCACAAATGTTCAATTTAGGGTTTAAAATGCCTATCTAGCCTAGATATAGTCTACTTAGCCTAAATATAGGCTATCTAGGCTATTCTTCTTCTAGTTTGAAAAATAGCCTAGTCAAGTGATGTAACTCTGCGTAAACGCGTTATATAGTGCAGACTAAGCACAAATGTTCAATTTAGGGTTTAAAATGCCTATCTAGCCTAGATATAGTCTATTTAGCTTAGATATAGTCTATTTAGCCTAAATATAGGCTATCTAGGCTATTTCTGTTAGTTTATTCTGTATATTCTGTTAGTTTGCCAAAAAGCCTATTCAAGTGATGTAACTCTGCATAAACGTGTTATATAGTGCAGACTATGCACAGTTGTTCAATTTAGAGATTAAAATGCCTATCTAGCCTAGATATAGTCTATTTAGCCTAGATATAGGCTATCTAGGCTATTCTTCGGTTAGTTTGAGAAATAGCCTAGTCAAGTGATGTAACTCTGCATAAACGCGTTATATAGTGCAGACTAAGCACAAATGTTCAATTTAGGGTTTAAAATGCCTTTCTAGCCTAGATATAGTCTATTTAGCCTAAATATAGGCTATCTAGGGTATTCTTCTTCTAGTTTGAGAAATAGCCTAGTCAAGTGATGGAACTCTGCGTAAACGCGTTATATAGTGCACACTAAGCACAGTTGTTCATTTTAGAGTTTAAAATGGCTATCTAGCCTAGATATAGTCTATTTAGCTTAGATATAGTCTATTTAGCCTAAATATAGGCTATCTAGGCTATTTCTGTTAGTTTATTCTGTATATTCTGTTTGTTTGCCAAAAAGCCTATCCAAGTGATGTAACTCTGCATAAACGCGTTATATAGTGCAGACTAAGCACAGTTGTTCAATTTAGAGTTTAAAATGCCTATCTAGCAGAGATATAGTCTATTTAGCCTAAATATAGGCGATCTCGGCTATTCTTCTGCTAGTTTGAGAAATATCCTAGTCAAGTGAGTTAACTCTGCATAAACGCGCTATATAGCGCAGACTAAGCACAAATGTTCAATTTAGGTTTTAAAATGCCTATCTATCCTAGATATAGTCTATTTAGCCTAGATATAGTCTATTTAGCCTTAATATAGGCTATCTAGGCTATATCTGTTAGTTTATTCTGTATATTCTGTTAGTTTGCCAAAAAACCTGGTCAAGTGATGTAACTCTGCATAAACGTGGGCAGACTATGCACAGTTGTTCAATTTAGGGATTAAAATGCCTATCTAGCCTAGATATAGTCTATTTAGCCTAAATATAGGCTATCTAGGCTATTCTTCTGTTAGTTTGAGAAATATCCTAGTCAAGTGATGTAACTCTGCATATACGCGTTATATAGTGCAGACTAAGCACAGTTGCTCAGTTTAGGGTTTGAAATGCCTATCTAGCCGATATATAGTCTATTTAGCCTAAATATAGGCTATCTCGGCTATTCTTCTGCTAGTTTGAGAAATATCCTAGTCAAGTGAGTTAACTTTGCATAAACGCGTTATATAGTGCAGACTAAGCACAAATGTTCAATTTAGGGATTAAAATACCTATCTAGCCTAGATATAGTCTATTTAGCTTAACTATAGGCTATCTAGGCTATTCTTCTGTTAGTTTGAGAAATAGCCTAATCAAGTGATGTAACTCTGCGTAAACGCGTTATATAGTGCAGACTAAGCACAGTTGTTCAATTTAGGGATTAAAATGCCTATCTAGCCTAGATATAGTCTATTTAGCCTAGATATAGTCTATTTAGCCTAAATATGGGCTATCTAGGCTATTTCTGTTAGTTTATTCTGTATATTCTGTTAGTTTGCCAAAAAGCCTATTCAAGTCATGTAACTCTGCATAAACGCGTTATATAGTGCAGGCTATGCACAGTTATTCAATTTAGGGATTAAAATGCCTATCTATCCGAGATATAGTCTATTTAGCCTAGATATAGTCTATTTAGCCTAAATATAGGCTATCTAGGCTATTTCTGTTAGTTTATTCTGTATATTCTGTTAGTTTGCCAAAAAACCTGGTCAAGTGATGTAACTCTGCATAAACGTGTTATATAGTGCAGACTATGCACAGTTGTTCAATTTAGGGATTAAAATGCCTATCTAGCCTAGATATAGTCTATTTAGCCTAGATATAGCCTATTTAGCCTAAATATAGGCTATCTAGGCTATTTCTGTTAGTTTATTCTGTATATTCTGTTAGTTTGCCAAAAAACCTGGTCAAGTGATGTAACTCTGCATAAACGTGTTATATAGTGCATACTATGCACAGTTGTTCAATTTAGGGATTAAAATGCCTATCTAGCCTAGATATAGTCTATTTAGCCTAAATATAGGCTATCTAGGCTATTCTTCTGTTAGTTTGAGAAATAGCCTAATCAAGTGATGTAACTCTGCGTAAACGCGTTATATAGTGCAGACTAAGCACAGTTGTTCAATTTACAGTTTAAAATGCCTATCTAGCCGAGATATAGTCTATTTAGCCTAAATATAGGCTATCTCGGCTATTCTTCTGCTAGTTTGAGAAATATCCTAGTCAAGTGAGTTACCTCTGCATAAACGCGTTATATAGCGCAGACTAAGCACAAATGTTCAATTTAGGGTTTAAAATGCCTATCTAGCCTAGATATAGTCTATTTAGCCTAGATATAGTCTATTTAGCCTAAATATAGGCTATCTAGGCTATTTCTTTTAGTTTATTCTGTATATTCTGTTAGTTTGCCAAAAAACCTGGTCAAGTGATGTAACTCTGAATAAACGTGTTATATAGTGCAGACTATGCACAGTTGTTCAATTTAGGGATTAAAATGCCTATCTAGCCTAGATATAGTCTATTTAGCCTAGATATAGTCTATTTAGCCTAAATATAGGCTATCTAGGCTATTTCTGTTAGTTTATTCTGTATATTCTGTTAGTTTGCCAAAAAACCTGGTCAAGTGATGTAACTCTGCCTAAACTATGCACAGTTGTGACTTATGCACAGACTATGCACAGACTTATACAGTAACTTATGCACAGACTAAGCACAGTTGTTCAATTTAGGGATTAAAATGCCTATCTAGCCTAGATATAGTCTATTTAGCCTAAATATAGGCTATCTAGGCTATTCTTCTGTTAGTTTGAGAAATAGCCTAATCAAGTGATGTAACTCTGCGTAAACGTGTTATATAGTGCAGACTATGCACAGTTGTTCAATTTAGGGATTAAAATGCCTATCTAGCCTAGATATAGTCTATTTAGCCTAAATATAGGCTATCTAGGCTATTCTTCTGTTAGTTTGAGAAATAACCTAATCAAGTGATGTATCTCTGCGTAAATGCGTTATATAGTGCAGACTAAGCACAGTTGTTCAATTGAGAGTTTAAAATGCCTATCTAGCATAGATATAGTCTATTTAGCCTAGATATAGTCTATTTAGCCTAAATATAGTCTATCTAGGCTATTTCTGATAGTTTATTCTGTATATTCTGTTAGTTTGCCAAAAAGCCTAGTCAAGTGATGTAACTCTGCATAAACGCGTTATATAGTGCAGACTAAGCACAGTTGTTCAATTTAGGGATTAAAATGCCTATCTAGCCTAGATATAGTCTATTTAGCCAAAATATAGGCTATCTAGGCTATTCTTCTGTTAGTTTGGGAAATAACCTAATCAAGTGATGTAACTCTGCGTAAACGCGTTATATAGTGCAGACTAAGCACAGTTGTTCAATTTAGGGATTAAAATGCCTATCTAGCCTAGATATAGTCTATTTAGCCTAGATGTAGTCTATTTAGCCTAAATATGGGCTATCTAGGCTATTTCTGTTAGTTTATTCTGTATATTCTGTTAGTTTGCCAAAAAGCCTATTCAAGTCATGTAACTCTGCATAAACGCGTTATATAGTGCAGGCTATGCACAGTTATTCAATTTAGGGATTAAAATGCCTATCTATCCTAGATATAGTCTATTTAGCCTAGATATAGTCTATTTAGCCTAAATATAGGCTATCTAGGCTATTTCTGTTAGTTTATTCTGTATATTCTGTTAGTTTGCCAAAAAACCTGGTCAAGTGATGTAACTCTGCATAAACGTGTTATATAGTGCAGACTATGCACAGTTGTTCAATTTAGGGATTAAAATGCCTATCTAGCCTAGATATAGTCTATTTAGCCTAGATATAGCCTATTTAGCCTAAATATAGGCTATCTAGGCTATTTCTGTTAGTTTATTCTGTATATTCTGTTAGTTTGCCAAAAAACCTGGTCAAGTGATGTAACTCTGCATAAACGTGTTATATAGTGCATACTATGCACAGTTGTTCAATTTAGGGATTAAAATGCCTATCTAGCCTAGATATAGTCTATTTAGCCTAAATATAGGCTATCTAGGCTATTCTTCTGTTAGTTTGAGAAATAGCCTAATCAAGTGATGTAACTCTGCGTAAACGCGTTATATAGTGCAGACTAAGCACAGTTGTTTAATTTAGAGTTTAAAATGCCTATCTAGCCGAGATATAGTCTATTTAGCCTAAATATAGGCTATCTCGGCTATTCTTCTGCTAGTTTGAGAAATATCCTAGTCAAGTGAGTTACCTCTGCATAAACGCGTTATATAGCGCAGACTAAGCACAAATGTTCAATTTAGGGTTTAAAATGCCTATCTAGCCTAGATATAGTCTATTTAGCCTAGATATAGTCTATTTAGCCTAAATATAGGCTATCTAGGCTATTTCTGTTAGTTTATTCTGTATATTCTGTTAGTTTGCCAAAAAACCTGGTCAAGTGATGTAACTCTGAATAAACGTGTTATATAGTGCAGACTATGCACAGTTGTTCAATTTAGGGATTAAAATTCCTATCTAGCCTAGATATAGTCTATTTAGCCTAGATATAGTCTATTTAGCCTAAATATAGGCTATCTAGGCTATTTCTGTTAGTTTATTCTGTATATTCTGTTAGTTTGCCAAAAAACCTGGTCAAGTGATGTAACTCTGCCTAAACTATGCACAGTTGTGACTTATGCACAGACTATGCACAGACTTATACAGTAACTTATGCACAGACTAAGCACAGTTGTTCAATTTAGGGATTAAAATGCCTATCTAGCCTAGATATAGTCTATTTAGCCTAAATATAGGCTATCTAGGCTATTCTTCTGTTAGTTTGAGAAATAGCCTAATCAAGTGATGTAACTCTGCGTAAACGTGTTATATAGTGCAGACTATGCACAGTTGTTCAATTTAGGGATTAAAATGCCTATCTAGCCTAGATATAGTCTATTTAGCCTAAATATAGGCTATCTAGGCTATTCTTCTGTTAGTTTGAGAAATAGCCTAGTCAGGTGATGTAACTCTGCATAAACACGTTATATAGTGCAGACTAAGCACAGTTGCTCAATTTCGGGTTTAAAAGGCCTATCTAGCCGATATATAGTCTATTTAGCCTAAATATAGGCTATCTCGGCTATTCTTCTGCTACTTTGAGAAATATCCTAGTCAAGTGAGTTAACTTTGCATAAACGCGTTATATAGTGCAGACTAATCACAAATGTTCAATTTAGGGTTTAAAATGCCTATCTAGCCTGGATATAGTCTATTTAGCCTAAATATAGGCTATCTAGGCTATTTCTGTTAGTTTATTCTGTATATTCTGTTAGTTTGCCAAAAAGCCTATTCAAGTGATGTAACTCTGCATAAACGCGTTATATAGTGCAGACTAAGCACAGTTGTTCAATTTAGAGTTTACAATGCCTATCTAGCCGAGATAGTCTATTTAGCCTAAATATAGGCTATCTAGGCTATTCTTCTGTTAGTTTGAGAAATAGCCTAGTCAAGTGATGTAACTCTGCATAAACGCGTTATATAGTGCAGACTAAGCACAGTTGCTCAATTTCGGGTTTAAAAGGCCTATCTAGCCGATATATAGTCTATTTAGCCTAAATATAGGCTATCTCGGCTATTCTTCTGCTACTTTGAGAAATATCCTAGTCAAGTGAGTTAACTCTGCATAAAACGCGTTATATAGCGCAGACTAAGCACAAATGTTTAATTTAGGTTTTAAAATGCCTATCTATCCTAGATATAGTCTATTTAGCCTAGATATAGTCTATTTAGCCTAAATATAGGCTATCTAGTCTATTTCTGTTAGTTTATTCTGTATATTCTGTTAGTTTGCCAAAAAGCCTAGTCAAGTGATGTAACTGCATTAACGCGTTATATAGTGCAGACTAAGCACAGTTGTTCAATTTAGGGATTAAAATGCCTATCTAGCCTAGATATAGTCTATTTAGCCTAGATATAGTCTATTTAGCCTAAATATAGGCTATCTAGGCTATTTCTGTTAGTTTATTCTGTATATTCTGTTAGTTTGCCAAAAAGCCTAGTCAAGTGATGTAACTCTGCATAAACGCGTTATATAGTGCAGACTAAGCACAGTTGTTCAATTTAGGGATTAAAATGCCTATCTAGCCTAGATATAGTCTATTTAGCCAAAATATAGGCTATCTAGGCTATTCTTCTGTTAGTTTGAGAAATAACCTAATCAAGTGATGTAACTCTGCGTAAACGCGTTATATAGTGCAGACTAAGCACAGTTGTTCAATTTAGAGTTTAAAATGCCTATCTAGCATAGATATAGTCTATTTAGCCTAGATATAGTCTATTTAGCCTAAATATAGGCTATCTAGGCTATTTCTGTTAGTTTATTCTGTATATTCTGTTAGTTTGCCAAAAAGCCTAGTCAAGTGATGTAACTCTGCATAAACGCGTTATATAGTGCAGACTAAGCACAGTTGTTCAATTTAGGGATTAAAATGCCTATCTAGCCTAGATATAGTCTATTTAGCCTAAATATAGAATATCTAGGCTATTCTTCTGTTAGTTTGAGAAATCGCCTAGTCAAGTGATGTAACTTTGCATAAACGCGTTATATAGTGCAGACTAAGCACAGTTGTTCAATTTAGAGTTTAAAATGCCTTTCTAGCCTAGATATAGTCTATTTAGCCTAAATATAGGCTATCTAGGGTATTCTTCTTCTAGTTTGAGAAATAGCCTAGTCAAGTGATGTAACTCTGCATAAACGCGCTATATAGCGCAGACTAAGCACAAATGTTCAATTTAGGTTTTAAAATGCCTATCTATCCTAGATATAGTCTATTTAGCCTAGATATAGTCTATTTAGCCTAAATATAGGCTATCTAGTCTATATCTGTTAGTTTATTCTGTATATTCTGTTAGTTTGCCAAAAAACCTGGTCAAGTGATGTAACTCTGCATAAACGTGTGCAGACTATGCACAGTTGTTCAATTTAGGGATTAAAATACCTATCTAGCCTAGATATAGTCTATTTAGCCTAAATATAGGCTATCTAGGCTATTCTTCTGTTAGTTTGAGAAATATCCTAGTCAAGTGATGTAACTCTGCATAAACGCGTTATATAGTGCAGACTAAGCACAGTTGCTCAGTTTAGGGTTTGAAATGCCTATCTAGCCGATATATAGTCTATTTAGCCTAAATATAGGCTATCTCGGCTATTCTTCTGCTAGTTTGAGAAATATCCTAGTCAAGTGAGTTAACTTTGCATAAACGCGTTATATAGTGCAGACTAAGCACAAATGTTCAATTTAAGGTTTAAAATACCTATCTAGCCTAGATATAGTCTATTTAGCTTAAATATAGGCTATCTAGGCTATTCTTCTGTTAGTTTGAGAAATAGCCTAATCAAGTGATGTAACTCTGCGTAAACGCGTTATATAGTGCAGACTAAGCACAGTTGTTCAATTTAGGGATTAAAATGCCTATCTAGCCTAGATATAGTCTATTTAGCCTAAATATGGGCTATCTAGGCTATTTCTGTTAGTTTATTCTGTATATTCTGTTAGTTTGCCAAAAAGCCTATTCAAGTCATGTAACTCTGCATAAACGCGTTATATAGTGCAGGCTATGCACAGTTATTCAATTTAGGGATTAAAATGCCTATCTAGCCTAGATATAGTCTATTTAGCCTAGATATAGTCTATTTAGCCTAAATATAGGCTATCTAGGCTATTTCTGTTAGTTTATTCTGTATATTCTGTTAGTTTGCCAAAAAACCTGGTCAAGTGATGTAACTCTGCATAAACGTGTTATATAGTGCAGACTATGCACAGTTGTTCAATTTAGGGATTAAAATGCCTATCTAGCCTAGATATAGTCTATTTAGCCTAGATATAGCCTATTTAGCCTAAATATAGGCTATCTAGGCTATTTCTGTTAGTTTATTCTGTATATTCTGTTAGTTTGCCAAAAAACCTGGTCAAGTGATGTAACTCTGCATAAACGTGTTATATAGTGCATACTATGCACAGTTGTTCAATTTAGGGATTAAAATGCCTATCTAGTCTAGATATAGTCTATTTAGCCTAAATAAAGGCTATCTAGGCTATTTCTGTTAGTTTATTCTGTATATTCTGTTAGTTTGCCAAAAAGCCTAGTCAAGTGATGTAACTGCATAAACGCGTTATATAGTGCAGACTAAGCACAGTTGTTCAATTTAGGGATTAAAATGCCTATCTAGCCTAGATATAGTCTATTTAGCCTAGATATAGTCTATTTAGCCTAAATATAGTTATCTAGGCTATTTCTGTTAGTTTATTCTGTATATTCTGTTAGTTTGCCAAAAAGCCTAGTCAAGTGATGTAACTCTGCATAAACGCGTTATATAGTGCAGACTAAGCACAGTTGTTCAGTTTAGGGATTAAAATGCCTATCTAGCCTAGATATAGTCTATTTAGCCAAAATATAGGCTATCTAGGCTATTCTTCTGTTAGTTTGAGAAATAACCTAATCAAGTGATGTAACTCTGCGTAAACGCGTTATATAGTGCAGACTAAGCACAGTTGTTCAATTTAGAGTTTAAAATGCCTATCTAGCATAGATATAGTCTATTTAGCCTAGATATAGTCTATTTAGCCTAAATATAGGCTATCTAGGCTATTTCTGTTAGTTTATTCTGTATATTCTGTTAGTTTGCCAAAAAGCCTAGTCAAGTGATGTAACTGCATAAACGCGTTATATACTGCAGACTAAGCACAGTTGTTCAATTTAGGGATTAAAATGCCTATCTAGCCTAGATATAGTCTATTTAGCCTAGATATAGTCTATTTAGGCTATTTCTGTTAGTTTATTCTGTATATTCTGTTTGTTTGCCAAAAAGCCTATTCAAGTGATGTAACTCTGCATAAACGCGTTATATAGTGCAGACTAAGCACAGTTGTTCAATTTAGAGTTTAAAATGCCTATCTAGCCGAGATATAGTCTATTTAGCCTAAATATAGGCTATCTCGGCTATACTTCTGCTAGTTTGAGAAATATCCTAGTCAAGTGAGTTAACTCTGCATAAACGCGTTATATAGCGCAGACTAAGCACAAATGTTCAATTTAGGTTTTAAAATTCCTATCTATCCTAGATATAGTCTATTTAGCCTAGATATAGTCTATTTAGCCTAAATATAGGCTATCTAGGCTATTTCTGTTAGTTTATTCTGTATATTCTGTTAGTTTGCCAAAAACCTGGTCAAGTGATGTAACTCTGCATAAACGTATTATATAGTACAGACTATGCACAGTTGTTGAATTTAGGGATTAAAATGCCTATCTAGCCTAGATATAGTCTATTTAGCCTAAATATAGAATATCTAGGCTATTCTTCTGTTAGTTTGAGAAATCGCCTAGTCAAGTGATGTAACTTTGCATAAACGCGTTATATAGTGCAGACTAAGCACAAATGTTCAATTTAGGGTTTAAAATGCCTATCTAGCCTAGATATAGTCTACTTAGCCTAAATATAGGCTATCTAGGCTATTCTTCTTCTAGTTTGAAAAATAGCCTAGTCAAGTGATGTAACTCTGCGTAAACGCGTTATATAGTGCAGACTAAGCACAAATGTTCAATTTAGGGTTTAAAATGCCTATCTAGCCTAGATATAGTCTATTTAGCTTAGATATAGTCTATTTAGCCTAAATATAGGCTATCTAGGCTATTTCTGTTAGTTTATTCTGTATATTCTGTTAGTTTGCCAAAAAGCCTATTCAAGTGATGTAACTCTGCATAAACGTGTTATATAGTGCAGACTATGCACAGTTGTTCAATTTAGGGATTAAAATGCCTATCTAGCCTAGATATAGTCTATTTAGCCTAGATATAGGCTATCTAGGCTATTCTTCGGTTAGTTTGAGAAATAGCCTAGTCAAGTGATGTAACTCTGCATAAACGCGTTATATAGTGCAGACTAAGCACAAATGTTCAATTTAGGGTTTAAAATGCCTTTCTAGCCTAGATATAGTCTATTTAGCCTAAATATAGGCTATCTAGGGTATTCTTCTTCTAGTTTGAGAAATAGCCTATCCAAGTGATGTAACTCTGCATAAACGCGTTATATAGTGCAGACTAAGCACAGTTGTTCAATTTAGAGTTTAAAATGCCTATCTAGCAGAGATATAATCTATTTAGCCTAAATATAGGCGATCTCGGCTATTCTTCTGCTAGTTTGAGAAATATCCTAGTCAAGTGAGTTAACTCTGCATAAACGCGCTATATAGCGCAGACTAAGCACAAATGTTCAATTTAGGGTTTAAAATGCCTATCTAGCCTAGATATAGTCTATTTAGCCTAGATATAGTCTATTTAGCCTAAATATAGGCTATCTAGGCTATTTCTGTTAGTTTATTCTGTATATTCTGTTAGTTTGCCAAAAAACCTGGTCAAGTGATGTAACTCTGAATAAACGTGTTATATAGTGCAGACTATGCACAGTTGTTCAATTTAGGGATTAAAATGCCTATCTAGCCTAGATATAGTCTATTTAGCCTAGATATAGTCTATTTAGCCTAAATATAGGCTATCTAGGCTATTTCTGTTAGTTTATTCTGTATATTCTGTTAGTTTGCCAAAAAACCTGGTCAAGTGATGTAACTCTGCCTAAACTATGCACAGTTGTGACTTATGCACAGACTATGCACAGACTTATACAGTAACTTATGCACAGACTAAGCACAGTTGTTCAATTTAGGGATTAAAATGCCTATCTAGCCTAGATATAGTCTATTTAGCCTAAATATAGGCTATCTAGGCTATTCTTCTGTTAGTTTGAGAAATAGCCTAATCAAGTGATGTAACTCTGCGTAAACGTGTTATATAGTGCAGACTATGCACAGTTGTTCAATTTAGGGATTAAAATGCCTATCTAGCCTAGATATAGTCTATTTAGCCTAAATATAGGCTATCTAGGCTATTCTTCTGTTAGTTTGAGAAATAGCCTAGTCAGGTGATGTAACTCTGCATAAACACGTTATATAGTGCAGACTAAGCACAGTTGCTCAATTTCGGGTTTAAAAGGCCTATCTAGCCGATATATAGTCTATTTAGCCTAAATATAGGCTATCTCGGCTATTCTTCTGCTACTTTGAGAAATATCCTAGTCAAGTGAGTTAACTTTGCATAAACGCGTTATATAGTGCAGACTAATCACAAATGTTCAATTTAGGGTTTAAAATGCCTATCTAGCCTGGATATAGTCTATTTAGCCTAAATATAGGCTATCTAGGCTATTTCTGTTAGTTTATTCTGTATATTCTGTTAGTTTGCCAAAAAGCCTATTCAAGTGATGTAACTCTGCATAAACGCGTTATATAGTGCAGACTAAGCACAGTTGTTCAATTTAGAGTTTACAATGCCTATCTAGCCGAGATAGTCTATTTAGCCTAAATATAGGCTATCTAGGCTATTCTTCTGTTAGTTTGAGAAATAGCCTAGTCAAGTGATGTAACTCTGCATAAACGCGTTATATAGTGCAGACTAAGCACAGTTGCTCAATTTCGGGTTTAAAAGGCCTATCTAGCCGATATATAGTCTATTTAGCCTAAATATAGGCTATCTCGGCTATTCTTCTGCTACTTTGAGAAATATCCTAGTCAAGTGAGTTAACTCTGCATAAACGCGTTATATAGCGCAGACTAAGCACAAATGTTTAATTTAGGTTTTAAAATGCCTATCTATCCTAGATATAGTCTATTTAGCCTAGATATAGTCTATTTAGCCTAAATATAGGCTATCTAGTCTATTTCTGTTAGTTTATTCTGTATATTCTGTTAGTTTGCCAAAAAGCCTAGTCAAGTGATGTAACTGCATTAACGCGTTATATAGTGCAGACTAAGCACAGTTGTTCAATTTAGGGATTAAAATGCCTATCTAGCCTAGATATAGTCTATTTAGCCTAGATATAGTCTATTTAGCCTAAATATAGGCTATCTAGGCTATTTCTGTTAGTTTATTCTGTATATTCTGTTAGTTTGCCAAAAAGCCTAGTCAAGTGATGTAACTCTGCATAAACGCGTTATATAGTGCAGACTAAGCACAGTTGTTCAATTTAGGGATTAAAATGCCTATCTAGCCTAGATATAGTCTATTTAGCCAAAATATAGGCTATCTAGGCTATTCTTCTGTTAGTTTGAGAAATAACCTAATCAAGTGATGTAACTCTGCGTAAACGCGTTATATAGTGCAGACTAAGCACAGTTGTTCAATTTAGAGTTTAAAATGCCTATCTAGCATAGATATAGTCTATTTAGCCTAGATATAGTCTATTTAGCCTAAATATAGGCTATCTAGGCTATTTCTGTTAGTTTATTCTGTATATTCTGTTAGTTTGCCAAAAAGCCTAGTCAAGTGATGTAACTGCATAAACGCGTTATATAGTGCAGACTAAGCACAGTTGTTCAATTTAGGGATTAAAATGCCTATCTAGCCTAGATATAGTCTATTTAGCCTAAATATAGAATATCTAGGCTATTCTTCTGTTAGTTTGAGAAATCGCCTAGTCAAGTGATGTAACTTTGCATAAACGCGTTATATAGTGCAGACTAAGCACAGTTGTTCAATTTAGAGTTTAAAATGCCTTTCTAGCCTAGATATAGTCTATTTAGCCTAAATATAGGCTATCTAGGGTATTCTTCTTCTAGTTTGAGAAATAGCCTAGTCAAGTGATGTAACTCTGCATAAACGCGCTATATAGCGCAGACTAAGCACAAATGTTCAATTTAGGTTTTAAAATGCCTATCTATCCTAGATATAGTCTATTTAGCCTAGATATAGTCTATTTAGCCTAAATATAGGCTATCTAGTCTATATCTGTTAGTTTATTCTGTATATTCTGTTAGTTTGCCAAAAAACCTGGTCAAGTGATGTAACTCTGCATAAACGTGTGCAGACTATGCACAGTTGTTCAATTTAGGGATTAAAATGCCTATCTAGCCTAGATATAGTCTATTTAGCCTAAATATAGGCTATCTAGGCTATTCTTCTGTTAGTTTGAGAAATATCCTAGTCAAGTGATGTAACTCTGCATAAACGCGTTATATAGTGCAGACTAAGCACAGTTGCTCAGTTTAGGGTTTGAAATGCCTATCTAGCCGATATATAGTCTATTTAGCCTAAATATAGGCTATCTCGGCTATTCTTCTGCTAGTTTGAGAAATATCCTAGTCAAGTGAGTTAACTTTGCATAAACGCGTTATATAGTGCAGACTAAGCACAAATGTTCAATTTAAGGTTTAAAATACCTATCTAGCCTAGATATAGTCTATTTAGCTTAAATATAGGCTATCTAGGCTATTCTTCTGTTAGTTTGAGAAATAGCCTAATCAAGTGATGTAACTCTGCGTAAACGCGTTATATAGTGCAGACTAAGCACAGTTGTTCAATTTAGGGATTAAAATGCCTATCTAGCCTAGATATAGTCTATTTAGCCTAAATATGGGCTATCTAGGCTATTTCTGTTAGTTTATTCTGTATATTCTGTTAGTTTGCCAAAAAGCCTATTCAAGTCATGTAACTCTGCATAAACGCGTTATATAGTGCAGGCTATGCACAGTTATTCAATTTAGGGATTAAAATGCCTATCTATCCTAGATATAGTCTATTTAGCCTAGATATAGTCTATTTAGCCTAAATATAGGCTATCTAGGCTATTTCTGTTAGTTTATTCTGTATATTCTGTTAGTTTGCCAAAAAACCTGGTCAAGTGATGTAACTCTGCATAAACGTGTTATATAGTGCAGACTATGCACAGTTGTTCAATTTAGGGATTAAAATGCCTATCTAGCCTAGATATAGTCTATTTAGCCTAGATATAGCCTATTTAGCCTAAATATAGGCTATCTAGGCTATTTCTGTTAGTTTATTCTGTATATTCTGTTAGTTTGCCAAAAAACCTGGTCAAGTGATGTAACTCTGCATAAACGTGTTATATAGTGCATACTATGCACAGTTGTTCAATTTAGGGATTAAAATGCCTATCTAGCCTAGATATAGTCTATTTAGCCTAAATAAAGGCTATCTAGGCTATTTCTGTTAGTTTATTCTGTATATTCTGTTAGTTTGCCAAAAAGCCTAGTCAAGTGATGTAACTGCATAAACGCGTTATATAGTGCAGACTAAGCACAGTTGTTCAATTTAGGGATTAAAATGCCTATCTAGCCTAGATATAGTCTATTTAGCCTAGATATAGTCTATTTAGCCTAAATATAGGCTATCTAGGCTATTTCTGTTAGTTTATTCTGTATATTCTGTTAGTTTGCCAAAAAGCCTAGTCAAGTGATGTAACTCTGCATAAACGCGTTATATAGTGCAGACTAAGCACAGTTGTTCAGTTTAGGGATTAAAATGCCTATCTAGCCTAGATATAGTCTATTTAGCCAAAATATAGGCTATCTAGGCTATTCTTCTGTTAGTTTGAGAAATAACCTAATCAAGTGATGTAACTCTGCGTAAACGCGTTATATAGTGCAGACTAAGCACAGTTGTTCAATTTAGAGTTTAAAATGCCTATCTAGCATAGATATAGTCTATTTAGCCTAGATATAGTCTATTTAGCCTAAATATAGGCTATCTAGGCTATTTCTGTTAGTTTATTCTGTATATTCTGTTAGTTTGCCAAAAAGCCTAGTCAAGTGATGTAACTGCATAAACGCGTTATATAGTGCAGACTAAGCACAGTTGTTCAATTTAGGGATTAAAATGCCTATCTAGCCTAGATATAGTCTATTTAGCCTAGATATAGTCTATTTAGGCTATTTCTGTTAGTTTATTCTGTATATTCTGTTTGTTTGCCAAAAAGCCTATTCAAGTGATGTAACTCTGCATAAACGCGTTATATAGTGCAGACTAAGCACAGTTGTTCAATTTAGAGTTTAAAATGCCTATCTAGCCGAGATATAGTCTATTTAGCCTAAATATAGGCTATCTCGGCTATACTTCTGCTAGTTTGAGAAATATCCTAGTCAAGTGAGTTAACTCTGCATAAACGCGTTATATAGTGCAGACTAAGCACAAATGTTCAATTTAAGGTTTAAAATACCTATCTAGCCTAGATATAGTCTATTTAGCTTAAATATAGGCTATCTAGGCTATTCTTCTGTTAGTTTGAGAAATAGCCTAATCAAGTGATGTAACTCTGCGTAAACGCGTTATATAGTGCAGACTAAGCACAGTTGTTCAATTTAGGGATTAAAATGCCCATCTAGCCTAGATATAGTCTATTTAGCCTAGATATAGTCTATTTAGCCTAAATATGGGCTATCTAGGCTATTTCTGTTAGTTTATTCTGTATATTCTGTTAGTTTGCCAAAAAGCCTATTCAAGTCATGTAACTCTGCATAAACGCGTTATATAGTGCAGGCTATGCACAGTTATTCAATTTAGGGATTAAAATGCCTATCTATCCTAGATATAGTCTATTTAGCCTAGATATAGTCTATTTAGCCTAAATATAGGCTATCTAGGCTATTTCTGTTAGTTTATTCTGTATATTCTGTTAGTTTGCCAAAAAACCTGGTCAAGTGATGTAACTCTGCATAAACGTGTTATATAGTGCAGACTATGCACAGTTGTTCAATTTAGGGATTAAAATGCCTATCTAGCCTAGATATAGTCTATTTAGCCTAGATATAGCCTATTTAGCCTAAATATAGGCTATCTAGGGTTGGGTTGGGTTGATTTTTGACGGCCAATTATCTACACGAGGGATATAGGCCCGGGGGGAGTGCCCTCCGTGGGGGTCTTTCTAAGGGAACCTAATCCGTATTAACGCATGGAAGATCCACGGCTCGAAGAAAACCACGAAAACTCCGAACGATTAGGCCGACGGGCGCGATTGGGATCGAACCCAGCACCTCCCGTCTACCAGCTTCGAGAGCAGAACCTCTCGGCCACTGGTGGGGCATAGGCTATCTAGGCTATTTCTGTTAGTTTATTCTGTATATTCTGTTAGTTTGCCAAAAAACCTGGTCAAGTGATGTAACTCTGCATAAACGTGTTATATAGTGCATACTATGCACAGTTGTTCAATTTAGGGATTAAAATGCCTATCTAGCCTAGATATAGTCTATTTAGCCTAAATAAAGGCTATCTAGGCTATTTCTGTTAGTTTATTCTGTATATTCTGTTAGTTTGCCAAAAAGCCTAGTCAAGTGATGTAACTGCATAAACCCGTTATATAGTGCAGACTAAGCACAGTTGTTCAATTTAGGGATTAAAATGCCTATCTAGCCTAGATATAGTCTATTTAGCCTAGATATAGTCTATTTAGCCTAAATATAGGCTATCTAGGCTATTTCTGTTAGTTTATTCTGTATATTCTGTTAGTTTGCCAAAAAGCCTAGTCAAGTGATGTAACTCTGCATAAACGCGTTATATAGTGCAGACTAAGCACAGTTGTTCAATTTAGGGATTAAAATGCCTATCTAGCCTAGATATAGTCTATTTAGCCAAAATATAGGCTATCTAGGCTATTCTTCTGTTAGTTTGAGAAATAACCTAATCAAGTGATGCAACTCTGCGTAAACGCGTTATATAGTGCAGACTAAGCACAGTTGTTCATTTTAGAGTTTAAAATGCCTATCTAGCATAGATATAGTCTATTTAGCCTAGATATAGTCTATTTAGCCTAAATATAGGCTATCTAGGCTATTCCTGTTAGTTTATTCTGTATATTCTGTTAGTTTGCCAAAAAGCCTAGTCAAGTGATGTAACTGCATAAACGCGTTATATAGTGCAGACTAAGCACAGTTGTTCAATTTAGGGATTAAAATGCCTATCTAGCCTAGATATAGTCTATTTAGCCTAGATATAGTCTATTTAGCCTAAATATAGGCTATCTAGGCTATTTCTGTTAGTTTATTCTGTATATTCTGTTAGTTTGCCAAAAAGCCTAGTCAAGTGATGTAACATTGCATAAACGCGTTATATAGTGCAGACTAAGCACAAGTGTTCAATTTAGGGATTAAAATGCCTATCTAGCCTAGATATAGTCTATTTAGCCTAAATAAAGGCTATCTAGGCTATTTCTGTTAGTTTATTCTGTATATTCTGTTTGTTTGCCAAAAAGCCTATTCAAGTGATGTAACTCTGCATAAACGCGTTATATAGTGCAGACTAAGCACAGTTGTTCAATTTAGAGTTTAAAATGCCTATCTAGCCGAGATATAGTCTATTTAGCCTAAATATAGGCTATCTCGGCTATACTTCTGCTAGTTTGAGAAATATCCTAGTCAAGTGAGTTAACTCTGCATAAACGCGTTATATAGCGCAGACTAAGCACAAATGTTCAATTTAGGTTTTAAAATTCCTATCTATCCTAGATATAGTCTATTTAGCCTAGATATAGTCTATTTAGCCTAAATATAGGCTATCTAGGCTATTTCTGTTAGTTTATTCTGTATATTCTGTTAGTTTGCCAAAAAACCTGGTCAAGTGATGTAACTCTGCATAAACGTATTATATAGTACAGACTATGCACAGTTGTTGAATTTAGGGATTAAAATGCCTATCTAGCCTAGATATAGTCTATTTAGCCTAAATATGGAATATCTAGGCTATTCTTCTGTTAGTTTGAGAAATCGCCTAGTCAAGTGATGTAACTTTGCATAAACGCGTTATATAGTGCAGACTAAGCACAAATGTTCAATTTAGGGTTTAAAATGCCTATCTAGCCTAGATATAGTCTACTTAGCCTAAATATAGGCTATCTAGGCTATTCTTCTTCTAGTTTGAAAAATAGCCTAGTCAAGTGATGTAACTCTGCGTAAACGCGTTATATAGTGCAGACTAAGCACAAATGTTCAATTTAGGGTTTAAAATGCCTATCTAGCCTAGATATAGTCTATTTAGCTTAGATATAGTCTATTTAGCCTAAATATAGGCTATCTAGGCTATTTCTGTTAGTTTATTCTGTATATTCTGTTAGTTTGCCAAAAAGCCGATTCAAGTGATGTAACTCTGCATAAACGTGTTATGTAGTGCAGACTATGCACAGTTGTTCAATTTAGGGATTAAAATGCCTATCTAGCCTAGATATAGTCTATTTAGCCTAGATATAGGCTATCTAGGCTATTCTTCGGTTAGTTTGAGAAATAGCCTAGTCAAGTGATGTAACTCTGCATAAACGCGTTATATAGTGCAGACTAAGCACAAATGTTCAATTTAGGGTTTAAAATGCCTTTCTAGCCTAGATATAGTCTATTTAGCCTAAATATAGGCTATCTAGGGTATTCTTCTTCTAGTTTGAGAAATAGCCTAGTCAAGTGATGTAACTCTGCGTAAACGCGTTATATAGTGCACACTAAGCACAGTTGTTCATTTTAGAGTTTAAAATGGCTATCTAGCCTAGATATAGTCTATTTAGCTTAGATATAGTCTATTTAGCCTAAATATAGGCTATCTAGGCTATTTCTGTTAGTTTATTCTGTATATTCTGTTTGTTTGCCAAAAAGCCTATCCAAGTGATGTAACTCTGCATAAACGCGTTATATAGTGCAGACTAAGCACAGTTGTTCAATTTAGAGTTTAAAATGCCTATCTAGCAGAGATATAGTCTATTTAGCCTAAATATAGGCGATCTCGGCTATTCTTCTGCTAGTTTGAGAAATATCCTAGTCAAGTGAGTTAACTCTGCATAAACGCGCTATATAGCGCAGACTAAGCACAAATGTTCAATTTAGGTTTTAAAATGCCTATCTATCCTAGATATAGCCTATTTAGCCTAGATATAGTCTATTTAGCCTAAATATAGGCTATCTAGGCTATATCTGTTAGTTTATTCTGTATATTCTGTTAGTTTGCCAAAAAACCTGGTCAAGTGATGTAACTCTGCATAAACGTGTGCAGACTATGCACAGTTGTTCAATTTAGGGATTAAAATGCCTATCTAGCCTAGATATAGTCTATTTAGCCTAAATATAGGCTATCTAGGCTATTCTTCTGTTAGTTTGAGAAATATCCTAGTCAAGTGATGTAACTCTGCATAAACGCGTTATATAGTGCAGACTAAGCACAGTTGCTCAGTTTAGGGTTTGAAATGCCTATCTAGCCGATATATAGTCTATTTAGCCTAAATATAGGCTATCTCGGCTATTCTTCTGCTAGTTTGAGAAATATCCTAGTCAAGTGAGTTAACTTTGCATAAACGCGTTATATAGTGCAGACTAAGCACAAATGTTCAATTTAAGGTTTAAAATACCTATCTAGCCTAGATATAATCTATTTAGCTTAAATATAGGCTATCTAGGCTATTCTTCTGTTAGTTTGAGAAATAGCCTAATCAAGTGATGTAACTCTGCGTAAACGCGTTATATAGTGCAGACTAAGCACAGTTGTTCAATTTAGGGATTAAAATGCCTATCTAGCCTAGATATAGTCTATTTAGCCTAGATATAGTCTATTTAGCCTAAATATGGGCTATCTAGGCTATTTCTGTTAGTTTATTCTGTATATTCTGTTAGTTTGCCAAAAAACCTGGTCAAGTGATGTAACTCTGCATAAACGTGTTATATAGTGCAGACTATGCACAGTTGTTCAATTTAGGGATTAAAATGCCTATCTAGCCTAGATATAGTCTATTTAGCCTAGATATAGCCTATTTAGCCTAAATATAGGCTATCTAGGCTATTTCTGTTAGTTTATTCTGTATATTCTGTTAGTTTGCCAAAAAACCTGGTCAAGTGATGTAACTCTGCATAAACGTGTTATATAGTGCATACTATGCACAGTTGTTCAATTTAGGGATTAAAATGCCTATCTAGCCTAGATATAGTCTATTTAGCCTAAATATAGGCTATCTAGGCTATTCTTCTGTTAGTTTGAGAAATAGCCTAATCAAGTGATGTAACTCTGCGTAAACGCGTTATATAGTGCAGACTAAGCACAGTTGTTCAATTTAGAGTTTAAAATGCCTATCTAGCCGAGATATAGTCTATTTAGCCTAAATATAGGCTATCTCGGCTATTCTTCTGCTAGTTTGAGAAATATCCTAGTCAAGTGAGTTACCTCTGCATAAACGCGTTATATAGCGCAGACTAAGCACAAATGTTCAATTTAGGGTTTAAAATGCCTATCTAGCCTAGATATAGTCTATTTAGCCTAGATATAGTCTATTTAGCCTAAATATAGGCTATCTAGGCTATTTCTGTTAGTTTATTCTGTATATTCTGTTAGTTTGCCAAAAAACCTGGTCAAGTGATGTAACTCTGAATAAACGTGTTATATAGTGCAGACTATGCACAGTTGTTCAATTTAGGGATTAAAATGCCTATCTAGCCTAGATATAGTCTATTTAGCCTAGATATAGTCTATTTAGCCTAAATATAGGCTATCTAGGCTATTTCTGTTAGTTTATTCTGTATATTCTGTTAGTTTGCCAAAAAAACTGGTCAAGTGATGTAACTCTGCCTAAACTATGCACAGTTGTGACTTATGCACAGACTATGCACAGACTTATACATTAACTTATGCACAGACTATGCACAGTTGTTCAATTTAGGGATTAAAATGCCTATCTAGCCTAGATATAGTCTATTTAGCCTAAATATAGGCTATCTAGTCTATTCTTCTGTTAGTTTGAGAAATAGCCTAATCAAGTGATGTAACTCTGCGTAAACGTGTTATATAGTGCAGACTATGCACAGTTATTCAATTTAGGGATTAAAATGCCTATCTAGCCTAGATATAGTCTATTTAGCCTAAATATAGGCTATCTCGGCTATTCTTCTGCTAGTTTGAGAAATAGCCTAGTCAAGTGAGTTAACTTTGCATAAACGCGTTATATAGTGCAGACTAAGCACAAATGTTCAATTTAGGGTTTAAAATGCCTATCTAGCCTAGATATAGTCTATTTCGCCTAAATATAGGCTATCTAGGCTATTTCTGTTAGTTTATTCTGTATATTGTGTTAGTTTGCCAAAAAGCCTAATCAAGTGATGTAACTCTGCGTAAACGCGTTATATAGTGCAGACTAAGCACAAATGTTCAATTTAGGGTTTAAAATGCCTATCTAGCCTAGATATAGTCTATTTAGCCTAAATATAGGCTATCTAGGCTATTCTTCATTTAGTTTGAGAAATAGCCTAATCAAGTGATGTAACACTGCGTAAACGCGTTATATAGTGCAGACTAAGCACAGTTGTTCAATTTAGAGTTTAAAATGCCTATATATCCTAGATATAGTCTATTTAGCCTAGATATAGTCTATTTAGCCTAAATATAGGCTATCTAGGCTATTTCTGTTAGTTTGAGAAATATCCTAGTCAAGTGAGTTAACTCTGCATAAACGCGTTATATAGCGCAGACTAAGCACAAATGTTTAATTTAGGTTTTAAAATGCCTATCTATCCTAGATATAGTCTATTTAGCCTAGATATAGTCTATTTAGCCTAAATATAGGCTATCTAGGCTATTTCTGTTAGTTTATTCTGTATATTCTGTTAGTTTGCCAAAAAACCTGGTCAAGTGATGTAACTCTGCATAAACGTGTTATATAGTGCAGACTATGCACAGTTGTTCAATTTAGGGATTAAAATGCCTATCTAGCCTAGATATAGTCTATTTAGCCTAAATATAGGCTATCTAGGCTATTCTTCTGTTAGTTTGAGAAATAACCTAATCAAGTGATGTAACTCTGCGTAAACGCGTTATATAGTGCAGACTAAGCACAGTTGTTCAATTGAGAGTTTAAAATGCCTATCTAGCATAGATATAGTCTATTTAGCCTAGATATAGTCTATTTAGCCTAAATATAGTCTATCTAGGCTATTTCTGATAGTTTATTCTGTATATTCTGTTAGTTTGCCAAAAAGCCTAGTCAAGTGATGTAACTCTGCATAAACGCGTTATATAGTGCAGACTAAGCACAGTTGTTCAATTTAGGGATTAAAATGCCTATCTAGCCTAGATATAGTCTATTTAGCCAAAATTTAGGCTATCTAGGCTATTCTTCTGTTAGTTTGAGAAATAACCTAATCAAGTGATGTAACTCTGCGTAAACGCGTTATATAGTGCAGACTAAGCACAGTTGTTCAATTTAGAGTTTAAAATGCCTATCTAGCATAGATATAGTCTATTTAGCCTAGATATAGTCTATTTAGCCTAAATATAGGCTATCTAGGCTATTTCTGTTAGTTTATTCTGTATATTCTGTTAGTTTGCCAAAAAGCCTAGTCAAGTGATGTAACTGCATAAACGCGTTATATAGTGCAGACTAAGCACAGTTGTTCAATTTAGGGATTAAAATGCCTATCTAGCCTAGATATAGTCTATTTAGCCTAGATATAGTCTATTTAGCCTAAATATAGGCTATCTAGGCTGTTTCTGTTAGTTTATTCTGTATATTCTGTTAGTTTGCCAAAAAGCCTAGTCAAGTGATGTAACATTGCATAAACGCGTTATATAGTGCACACTAAGCACAGTTGTTCAATTTAGGGATTAAAATGCCTATCTAGCCTAGATATAGTCTATTTAGCCTAAATATAGGCTATCTCGGCTATTCTTCTGCTAGTTTGAGAAATATCCTAGTCAAGTGAGTTAACTCTGCATAAAGGCGATATATAGTGCAGACTATGCACAGTTGTTCAATTTAGGGTTTAAAATGCCTATCTAGCCTAGATATAGTCTATTTAGCCTAGATATAGTCTATTTAGCCTAAATATAGGCTATCTAGGCTATTTCTGTTAGTTTATTCTGTATATTCTGTCAGTTTGCCAAAAAGCCTATTCAAGTGATGTAACTCTGCATAAACGCGTTATATAGTGCAGACTAAGCACAGTTGTTCAATTCAGAGTTTAAAATACCTATCTGGGCGAGATATAGTCTATTTAGCCTAAATATAGGCTATCTCGGCTATTCTTCTGCTAGTTTGAGAAATATCCTAGTCAAGTAAGTTAACTTTGCATAAACGCGTTATATAGTGCAGACTAAGCACAAATGTTCAGTTTAGGGTTTAAAATGCCTATCTAGCCTAGATATAGTCTATTTAGCCTAAATATAGGCTATCTAGGCTATTCTTCTGTTAGTTTGAGAAATAGCCTAATCAAGTGATGTAACTCTGCGTAAACGCGTTATATAGTGGAGACTAAGCACAGTTGTTCAATTTAGGGATTAAAATGCCTATCTAGCCTAGATATAGTCTATTTAGCTTAGATATAGTCTATTTAGCCTAAATATAGGCTATCTAGGCTATTTCTGTTAGTTTATTCTGTATATTGTGTTAGTTTGCCAAAAAGCCTAGTCAAGTGATGTAACTCTGCATAAACGCGTTATATAGTGCAGACTAAGCACAAATGTTCAATTTAGGGTTTAAAATGCCTATCTAGCCTAATTATAGTCTATTTAGCCTAAATATAGGCTATCTAGGCTATTCTTCTGTTAGTTTGAGAAATAGCCTAATCAAGTGATGTAACTCTGCGTAAACGCATTATATAGTGCAGACTAAGCACAGTTGTTCAATTTAGGGATTAAAATGCCTATCTAGCCTAGATATAGTCTATTTAGCCTAAATATAGGCTATCTAGGCTATTTCTGTTAGTTTATTCTGTATATTGTGTTAGTTTGCCAAAAATCCTAGTCAAGTGATGTAACTCTGCATAAACGCGTTATATAGTACAGACTAAATACAAATGTTCAATTTAGGGTTTAAAATGCCTATCTAGCCTAATTATAGTCTATTTAGCCTAAATATAGGCTATCTAGGCTATTCTTCTGTTAGTTTGTGAAATAGCCTAATCAAGTGATGTAACTCTGCGTAAACGCGTTATACAGTGCAGACTAAGCACAGTTGTTCAATTTAGAGTTTAAATTGCCTATCTAGCCTAGATATAGTCTATTTAGCCTAGATATAGTCTATTTAGCCTAAATATAGGCTATCTAGGCTATTTCTGTTAGTTTATTCTGTATATTCTGTTAGTTTGCCAAAAACCTGGTCAAGTGATGTAACTCTGCATAAACGTGTTATATAGTGCAGACTATGCACAGTTGTTCAATTTAGGGATTAAAATGCCTATCTAGCCTAGATATAGTCTATTTAGCCTAAATATAGGCTATCTAGGCTATTCTTCTGTTAGTTTGAGAAATAGCCTAGTCAAGTGATGTAACTCTGCATAAACGCGTTATATAGTGCAGACTAAGCACAGTTGCTCAATTTAGGGTTTAAAATGCCTATCTAGTCGAGATATAGTCGATTTAGCCTAAATATAGGCTATCTAGGCTATTCTTCTGTTAGTTTGAGAAATAGCCTAGTCAAGTGATGTAACTCTGCATAAACG
Source organism: Maratus speciosus (assembly GCA_963932465.1). Lineage (NCBI taxonomy): Eukaryota > Metazoa > Arthropoda > Arachnida > Araneae > Salticidae > Maratus > Maratus speciosus. The sequence continues at coordinate 147,951 of CAWVRF010001549.1, forward strand.
CGTTATATAGTGCAGACTAAGCACAGTTGCTCAATTTAGGGTTTAAAATGCCTATCTAGTCGAGATATAGTCGATTTAGCCTAAATATAGGCTATCTCGGCTATTCTTCTGCTAGTTTGAGAAATATCCTAGTCATCTCTGCATAAACGCGTTATATAGCGCAGACTAAGCACAAATGTTCAATTTAGAGTTTAAAATGCCTATCTAGCCTAGATATTGTCTATTTAGCCTAAATATAGGCTATCTAGGCTATTCTTCTGTTAGTTTGAGAAATAGCCTAATCAAGTGATCTAACTCTGCGTAAACGCGTTATATAGTGCAGACTAAGCACAGTTGTTCAATTTAGGGATTAATATGCCTATCTAGCCTAGATATAGCCTATTTAGCCTAGATATAGTCTATTTAGCCTAAATATAGGCTATCTAGGCTATTTCTGTTAGTTTATTCTGTATATTCTGTTAGTTTGCCAAAAAGCCTATTCAAGTCATGTAACTCTGCATAAACGCGTTATATAGTGCAGACTAAGCACAGTTGTTCAATTTAGAGTTTAAAATGCCTATCTAGCCTAGATATAGTCTATTTAGCCTAGATATAGTCTATTTAGCCTAAATATAGGCTATCTAGGCTATTTCTGTTAGTTTATTCTGTATATTCTGTTAGTTTGCCAAAAAGCCTAGTCAAGTGATGTAACATTGCATAAACGCGTTATATAGTGCACACTAAGCACAGTTGTTCAATTTAGGGATTAAAATGCCTATCTAGCCTAGATATAGTCTATTTAGCCTAAATATAGGCTATCTCGGCTATTCTTCTGCTAGTTTGAGAAATATCCTAGTCAAGTGAGTTAACTCTGCATAAAGGCGATATATAGTGCAGACTATGCACAGTTGTTCAATTTAGGGTTTAAAATGCCTATCTAGCCTAGATATAGTCTATTTAGCCTAGATATAGTCTATTTAGCCTAAATATAGGCTATCTAGGCTATTTCTGTTAGTTTATTCTGTATATTCTGTCAGTTTGCCAAAAAGCCTATTCAAGTGATGTAACTCTGCATAAACGCGTTATATAGTGCAGACTAAGCACAGTTGTTCAATTCAGAGTTTAAAATACCTATCTGGGCGAGATATAGTCTATTTAGCCTAAATATAGGCTATCTCGGCTATTCTCCTGCTAGTTTGAGAAATATCCTAGTCAAGTGAGTTAACTCTGCATAAACGCGTTATATAGTGCAGACTATGCACAGTTGTTCAATTTAGGGATTAAAATGCCTATCTAGCCTAGATATAGTCTATTTAGCCTAAATATAGGCTATCTAGGCTATTCTTCTGTTAGTTTGAGAAATAGCCTAGTCAAGTGATGTAACTCTGCATAAACGCGTTATATAGTGCAGACTAAGCACAGTTGCTCAATTTAGGGTTTAAAATGCCTATCTAGTCGAGATATAGTCGATTTAGCCTAAATATAGGCTATCTAGGCTATTCTTCTGTTAGTTTGAGAAATAGCCTAGTCAAGTGATGTAACTCTGCATAAACGCGTTATATAGTGCAGACTAAGCACAGTTGCTCAATTTAGGGTTTAAAATGCCTATCTAGTCGAGATATAGTCGATTTAGCCTAAATATAGGCTATCTCGGCTATTCTTCTGCTAGTTTGAGAAATATCCTAGTCATCTCTGCATAAACGCGTTATATAGCGCAGACTAAGCACAAATGTTCAATTTAGAGTTTAAAATGCCTATCTAGCCTAGATATTGTCTATTTAGCCTAAATATAGGCTATCTAGGCTATTCTTCTGTTAGTTTGAGAAATAGCCTAATCAAGTGATCTAACTCTGCGTAAACGCGTTATATAGTGCAGACTAAGCACAGTTGTTCAATTTAGGGATTAATATGCCTATCTAGCCTAGATATAGCCTATTTAGCCTAGATATAGTCTATTTAGCCTAAATATAGGCTATCTAGGCTATTTCTGTTAGTTTATTCTGTATATTCTGTTAGTTTGCCAAAAAGCCTATTCAAGTCATGTAACTCTGCATAAACGCGTTATATAGTGCAGACTAAGCACAGTTGTTCAATTTAGAGTTTAAAACGCCTATCTAGCCTAGATATAGTCTATTTAGCCTAGATATAGTCTATTTAGCCTAAATATAGGCTATCTAGGCTATTTCTGTTAGTTTATTCTGTATATTCTGTTAGTTTGCCAAAAAGCCTAGTCAAGTGATGTAACATTGCATAAACGCGTTATATAGTGCACACTAAGCACAGTTGTTCAATTTAGGGATTAAAATGCCTATCTAGCCTAGATATAGTCTATTTAGCCTAAATATAGGCTATCTCGGCTATTCTTCTGCTAGTTTGAGAAATATCCTAGTCAAGTGAGTTAACTCTGCATAAAGGCGATATATAGTGCAGACTATGCACAGTTGTTCAATTTAGGGTTTAAAATGCCTATCTAGCCTAGATATAGTCTATTTAGCCTAGATATAGTCTATTTAGCCTAAATATAGGCTATCTAGGCTATTTCTGTTAGTTTATTCTGTATATTCTGTCAGTTTGCCAAAAAGCCTATTCAAGTGATGTAACTCTGCATAAACGCGTTATATAGTGCAGACTAAGCACAGTTGTTCAATTCAGAGTTTAAAATACCTATCTGGGCGAGATATAGTCTATTTAGCCTAAATATAGGCTATCTCGGCTATTCTCCTGCTAGTTTGAGAAATATCCTAGTCAAGTGAGTTAACTCTGCATAAACGCGTTATATAGTGCAGACTATGCACAGTTGTTCAATTTAGGGATTAAAATGCCTATCTAGCCTAGATATAGTCTATTTAGCCTAAATATAGGCTATCTAGGCTATTCTTCTGTTAGTTTGAGAAATAGCCTAGTCAAGTGATGTAACTCTGCATAAACGCGTTATATAGTGCAGACTAAGCACAGTTGCTCAATTTAGGGATTAAAATGCCTATCTAGCCTAGATATAGTCTATTTAGCCTAAATATAGGCTATCTCGGCTATTCTTCTGCTAGTTTGAGAAATATCCTAGTCAAGTAAGTTAACTTTGCATAAACGCGTTATATAGTGCAGACTAAGCACAAATGTTCAGTTTAGGGTTTAAAATGCCTATCTAGCCTAGATATAGTCTATTTAGCCTAAATATAGGCTATCTAGGCTATTCTTCTGTTAGTTTGAGAAATAGCCTAATCAAGTGATGTAACTCTGCGTAAACGCGTTATATAGTGGAGACTAAGCACAGTTGTTCAATTTAGGGATTAAAATGCCTATCTAGCCTAGATATAGTCTATTTAGCTTAGATATAGTCTATTTAGCCTAAATATAGGCTATCTAGGCTATTTCTGTTAGTTTATTCTGTATATTGTGTTAGTTTGCCAAAAAGCCTAGTCAAGTGATGTAACTCTGCATAAACGCGTTATATAGTGCAGACTAAGCACAAATGTTCAATTTAGGGTTTAAAATGCCTATCTAGCCTAATTATAGTCTATTTAGCCTAAATATAGGCTATCTAGGCTATTCTTCTGTTAGTTTGAGAAATAGCCTAATCAAGTGATGTAACTCTGCGTAAACGCATTATATAGTGCAGACTAAGCACAGTTGTTCAATTTAGGGATTAAAATGCCTATCTAGCCTAGATATAGTCTATTTAGCCTAAATATAGGCTATCTAGGCTATTTCTGTTAGTTTATTCTGTATATTGTGTTAGTTTGCCAAAAATCCTAGTCAAGTGATGTAACTCTGCATAAACGCGTTATATAGTACAGACTAAATACAAATGTTCAATTTAGGGTTTAAAATGCCTATCTAGCCTAATTATAGTCTATTTAGCCTAAATATAGGCTATCTAGGCTATTCTTCTGTTAGTTTGTGAAATAGCCTAATCAAGTGATGTAACTCTGCGTAAACGCGTTATACAGTGCAGACTAAGCACAGTTGTTCAATTTAGAGTTTAAATTGCCTATCTAGCCTAGATATAGTCTATTTAGCCTAGATATAGTCTATTTAGCCTAAATATAGGCTATCTAGGCTATTTCTGTTAGTTTATTCTGTATATTCTGTTAGTTTGCCAAAAACCTGGTCAAGTGATGTAACTCTGCATAAACGTGTTATATAGTGCAGACTATGCACAGTTGTTCAATTTAGGGATTAAAATGCCTATCTAGCCTAGATATAGTCTATTTAGCCTAAATATAGGCTATCTAGGCTATTCTTCTGTTAGTTTGAGAAATAGCCTAGTCAAGTGATGTAACTCTGCATAAACGCGTTATATAGTGCAGACTAAGCACAGTTGCTCAATTTAGGGATTAAAATGCCTATCTAGCCTAGATATAGTCTATTTAGCCTAAATATAGGCTATCTCGGCTATTCTTCTGCTAGTTTGAGAAATATCCTAGTCAAGTAAGTTAACTTTGCATAAACGCGTTATATAGTGCAGACTAAGCACAAATGTTCAGTTTAGGGTTTAAAATGCCTATCTAGCCTAGATATAGTCTATTTAGCCTAAATATAGGCTATCTAGGCTATTCTTCTGTTAGTTTGAGAAATAGCCTAATCAAGTGATGTAACTCTGCGTAAACGCGTTATATAGTGGAGACTAAGCACAGTTGTTCAATTTAGGGATTAAAATGCCTATCTAGCCTAGATATAGTCTATTTAGCTTAGATATAGTCTATTTAGCCTAAATATAGGCTATCTAGGCTATTTCTGTTAGTTTATTCTGTATATTGTGTTAGTTTGCCAAAAAGCCTAGTCAAGTGATGTAACTCTGCATAAACGCGTTATATAGTGCAGACTAAGCACAAATGTTCAATTTAGGGTTTAAAATGCCTATCTAGCCTAATTATAGTCTATTTAGCCTAGATATAGTCTATTTAGCCTAAATATAGGCTATCTAGGCTATTTCTGTTAGTTTATTCTGTATATTCTGTCAGTTTGCCAAAAAGCCTATTCAAGTGATGTAACTCTGCATAAACGCGTTATATAGTGCAGACTAAGCACAGTTGTTCAATTCAGAGTTTAAAATACCTATCTGGGCGAGATATAGTCTATTTAGCCTAAATATAGGCTATCTCGGCTATTCTCCTGCTAGTTTGAGAAATATCCTAGTCAAGTGAGTTAACTCTGCATAAACGCGTTATATAGTGCAGACTATGCACAGTTGTTCAATTTAGGGATTAAAATGCCTATCTAGCCTAGATATAGTCTATTTAGCCTAAATATAGGCTATCTAGGCTATTCTTCTGTTAGTTTGAGAAATAGCCTAGTCAAGTGATGTAACTCTGCATAAACGCGTTATATAGTGCAGACTAAGCACAGTTGCTCAATTTAGGGATTAAAATGCCTATCTAGCCTAGATATAGTCTATTTAGCCTAAATATAGGCTCTCTCGGCTATTCTTCTGCTAGTTTGAGAAATATCCTAGTCAAGTAAGTTAACTTTGCATAAACGCGTTATATAGTGCAGACTAAGCACAAATGTTCAGTTTAGGGTTTAAAATGCCTATCTAGCCTAGATATAGTCTATTTAGCCTAAATATAGGCTATCTAGGCTATTCTTCTGTTAGTTTGAGAAATAGCCTAATCAAGTGATGTAACTCTGCGTAAACGCGTTATATAGTGGAGACTAAGCACAGTTGTTCAATTTAGGGATTAAAATGCCTATCTAGCCTAGATATAGTCTATTTAGCTTAGATATAGTCTATTTAGCCTAAATATAGGCTATCTAGGCTATTTCTGTTAGTTTATTCTGTATATTGTGTTAGTTTGCCAAAAAGCCTAGTCAAGTGATGTAACTCTGCATAAACGCGTTATATAGTGCAGACTAAGCACAAATGTTCAATTTAGGGTTTAAAATGCCTATCTAGCCTAATTATAGTCTATTTAGCCTAAATATAGGCTATCTAGGCTATTCTTCTGTTAGTTTGAGAAATAGCCTAATCAAGTGATGTAACTCTGCGTAAACGCATTATATAGTGCAGACTAAGCACAGTTGTTCAATTTAGGGATTAAAATGCCTATCTAGCCTAGATATAGTCTATTTAGCCTAAATATAGGCTATCTAGGCTATTTCTGTTAGTTTATTCTGTATATTGTGTTAGTTTGCCAAAAATCCTAGTCAAGTGATGTAACTCTGCATAAACGCGTTATATAGTACAGACTAAATACAAATGTTCAATTTAGGGTTTAAAATGCCTATCTAGCCTAATTATAGTCTATTTAGCCTAAATATAGGCTATCTAGGCTATTCTTCTGTTAGTTTGTGAAATAGCCTAATCAAGTGATGTAACTCTGCGTAAACGCGTTATACAGTGCAGACTAAGCACAGTTGTTCAATTTAGAGTTTAAATTGCCTATCTAGCCTAGATATAGTCTATTTAGCCTAGATATAGTCTATTTAGCCTAAATATAGGCTATCTAGGCTATTTCTGTTAGTTTATTCTGTATATTCTGTTAGTTTGCCAAAAACCTGGTCAAGTGATGTAACTCTGCATAAACGTGTTATATAGTGCAGACTATGCACAGTTGTTCAATTTAGGGATTAAAATGCCTATCTAGCCTAGATATAGTCTATTTAGCCTAAATATAGGCTATCTAGGCTATTCTTCTGTTAGTTTGAGAAATAGCCTAGTCAAGTGATGTAACTCTGCATAAACGCGTTATATAGTGCAGACTAAGCACAGTTGCTCAATTTAGGGTTTAAAATGCCTATCTAGTCGAGATATAGTCGATTTAGCCTAAATATAGGCTATCTAGGCTATTCTTCTGTTAGTTTGAGAAATAGCCTAGTCAAGTGATGTAACTCTGCATAAACGCGTTATATAGTGCAGACTAAGCACAGTTGCTCAATTTAGGGTTTAAAATGCCTATCTAGTCGAGATATAGTCGATTTAGCCTAAATATAGGCTATCTCGGCTATTCTTCTGCTAGTTTGAGAAATATCCTAGTCATCTCTGCATAAACGCGTTATATAGCGCAGACTAAGCACAAATGTTCAATTTAGAGTTTAAAATGCCTATCTAGCCTAGATATTGTCTATTTAGCCTAAATATAGGCTATCTAGGCTATTCTTCTGTTAGTTTGAGAAATAGCCTAATCAAGTGATCTAACTCTGCGTAAACGCGTTATATAGTGCAGACTAAGCACAGTTGTTCAATTTAGGGATTAATATGCCTATCTAGCCTAGATATAGCCTATTTAGCCTAGATATAGTCTATTTAGCCTAAATATAGGCTATCTAGGCTATTTCTGTTAGTTTATTCTGTATATTCTGTTAGTTTGCCAAAAAGCCTATTCAAGTCATGTAACTCTGCATAAACGCGTTATATAGTGCAGACTAAGCACAGTTGTTCAATTTAGAGTTTAAAATGCCTATCTAGCCTAGATATAGTCTATTTAGCCTAGATATAGTCTATTTAGCCTAAATATAGGCTATCTAGGCTATTTCTGTTAGTTTATTCTGTATATTCTGTTAGTTTGCCAAAAAGCCTAGTCAAGTGATGTAACATTGCATAAACGCGTTATATAGTGCAGACTAAGCACAAGTGTTCAATTTAGGGATTAAAATGCCTATCTAGCCTAGATATAGTCTATTTAGCCTAAATAAAGGCTATCTAGGCTATTCTTCTGTTAGTTTGAGAAGTAGCCTAATCAAGTGATGTAACTCTGCGTAAACGCGTTATATAGTGCAGACTAAGCACAGTTGTTCAATTTAGAGTTTAAAATGCCTATCTAGCCTAGATATAGTCTATTTAGCCTAAATATAGGCTATCTCGGCTATTCTTCTGCTAGTTTGAGAAATATCCTAGTCAAGTGAGTTAACTCTGCATAAAGGCGATATATAGTGCAGACTATGCACAGTTGTTCAATTTAGGGTTTAAAATGCCTATCTAGCCTAGATATAGTCTATTTAGCCTAAATATAGGCTATCTAGGCTATTCTTCTGTTAGTTTGAGAAATATCCTAGTCAAGTGATGTAACTCTGCATAAACGCGTTATATAGTGCAGACTAAGCACAGTTGCTCAGTTTAGGGTTTGAAATGCCTATCTAGCCGATATATAGTCTATTTAGCCTAAATATAGGCTATCTCGGCTATTCTTCTGCTAGTTTGAGAAATATCCTAGTCAAGTGAGTTAACTTTGCATAAACGCGTTATATAGTGCAGACTAAGCACAAATGTTCAATTTAAGGTTTAAAATACCTATCTAGCCTAGATATAATCTATTTAGCTTAAATATAGGCTATCTAGGCTATTCTTCTGTTAGTTTGAGAAATAGCCTAATCAAGTGATGTAACTCTGCGTAAACGCGTTATATAGTGCAGACTAAGCACAGTTGTTCAATTTAGGGATTAAAATGCCTATCTAGCCTAGATATAGTCTATTTAGCCTAGATATAGTCTATTTAGCCTAAATATGGGCTATCTAGGCTATTTCTGTTAGTTTATTCTGTATATTCTGTTAGTTTGCCAAAAAGCCTTTTCAAGTCATGTAACTCTGCATAAACGCGTTATATAGTGCAGGCTATGCACAGTTATTCAATTTAGGGATTAAAATGCCTATCTATCCTAGATATAGTCTATTTAGCCTAGATATAGTCTATTTAGCCTAAATATAGGCTATCTAGGCTATTTCTGTTAGTTTATTCTGTATATTCTGTTAGTTTGCCAAAAAACCTGGTCAAGTGATGTAACTCTGCATAAACGTGTTATATAGTGCAGACTATGCACAGTTGTTCAATTTAGGGATTAAAATGCCTATCTAGCCTAGATATAGTCTATTTAGCCTAGATATAGCCTATTTAGCCTAAATATAGGCTATCTAGGCTATTTCTGTTAGTTTATTCTGTATATTCTGTTAGTTTGCCAAAAAACCTGGTCAAGTGATGTAACTCTGCATAAACGTGTTATATAGTGCATACTATGCACAGTTGTTCAATTTAGGGATTAAAATGCCTATCTAGCCTAGATATAGTCTATTTAGCCTAAATATAGGCTATCTAGGCTATTCTTCTGTTAGTTTGAGAAATAGCCTAATCAAGTGATGTAACTCTGCGTAAACGCGTTATATAGTGCAGACTAAGCACAGTTGTTCAGTTTAGAGTTTAAAATGCCTATCTAGCCGAGATATAGTCTATTTAGCCTAAATATAGGCTATCTCGGCTATTCTTCTGCTAGTTTGAGAAATATCCTAGTCAAGTGAGTTACCTCTGCATAAACGCGTTATATAGCGCAGACTAAGCACAAATGTTCAATTTAGGGTTTAAAATGCCTATCTAGCCTAGATATAGTCTATTTAGCCTAGATATAGTTTATTTAGCCTAAATATAGGCTATCTAGGCTATTTCTGTTAGTTTATTCTGTATATTCTGTTAGTTTGCCAAAAAACCTGGTCAAGTGATGTAACTCTGAATAAACGTGTTATATAGTGCAGACTATGCACAGTTGTTCAATTTAGGGATTAAAATGCCTATCTAGCCTAGATATAGTCTATTTATCCTAGATATAGTCTATTTAGCCTAAATATAGGCTATCTAGGCTATTTCTGTTAGTTTATTCTGTATATTCTGTTAGTTTGCCAAAAAACCTGGTCAAGTGATGTAACTCTGCCTAAACTATGCACAGTTGTGACTTATGCACAGACTATGCACAGACTTATACAGTAACTTATGCACAGACTATGCACAGTTGTTCAATTTAGGGATTAAAATGCCTATCTAGCCTAGATATAGTCTATTTAGCCTAAATATAGGCTATCTAGGCTATTCTTCTGTTAGTTTGAGAAATAGCCTAATCAAGTGATGTAACTCTGCGTAAACGTGTTATATAGTGCAGACTATGCACAGTTGTTCAATTTAGGGATTAAAATGCCTATCTAGCCTAGATATAGTCTATTTAGCCTAAATATAGGCTATCTAGGCTATTCTTCTGTTAGTTTGAGAAATAGCCTAGTCAAGTGATGTAACTCTGCATAAACGCGTTATATAGTGCAGACTAAGCACAGTTGCTCAATTTCGGGTTTAAAATGCCTATCTAGCCGATATATAGTCTATTTAGCCTAAATATAGGCTATCTCGGCTATTCTTCTGCTACTTTGAGAAATATCCTAGTCAAGTGAATTAACTTTGCATAAACGCGTTATATAGTGCAGACTAAGCACAAATGTTCAATTTAGGGTTTAAAATGCCTATCTAGCCTGGATATAGTCTATTTAGCCTAAATATAGGCTATCTAGGCTATTTCTGTTAGTTTATTCTGTATATTCTGTTAGTTTGCCAAAAAGCCTATTCAAGTGATGTAACTCTGCATAAACGCGTTATATAGTGCAGACTAAGCACAGTTGTTCAATTTAGAGTTTAAAATGCCTATCTAGCCGAGATAGTCTATTTAGCCTAAATATAGGCTATCTCGGCTATTCTTCTGCTAGTTTGAGAAATATCCTAGTCAAGTGAGTTAACTCTGCATAAACGCGTTATATAGCGCAGACTAAGCACAAATGTTTAATTTAGGTTTTAAAATGCCTATCTATCCTAGATATAGTCTATTTAGCCTAGATATAGTCTATTTAGCCTAAATATAGGCTATCTAGGCTATTTCTGTTAGTTTATTCTGTATATTCTGTTAGTTTGCCAAAAAACCTGGTCAAGTGATGTAACTCTGCATAAACGTGTTATATAGTGCAGACTATGCACAGTTGTTCAATTTAGGGATTAAAATGCCTATCTAGCCTAGATATAGTCTATTTAGCCTAAATATAGGCTATCTAGGCTATTCTTCTGTTAGTTTGAGAAATAACCTAATCAAGTGATGTAACTCTGCGTAAACGCGTTATATAGTGCAGACTAAGCACAGTTGTTCAATTGAGAGTTTAAAATGCCTATCTAGCATAGATATAGTCTATTTAGCCTAGATATAGTCTATTTAGCCTAAATATAGTCTATCTAGGCTATTTCTGATAGTTTATTCTGTATATTCTGTTAGTTTGCCAAAAAGCCTAGTCAAGTGATGTAACTCTGCATAAACGCGTTATATAGTGCAGACTAAGCACAGTTGTTCAATTTAGGGATTAAAATGCCTATCTAGCCTAGATATAGTCTATTTAGCCTAAATATAGGCTATCTAGGCTATTCTTCTGTTAGTTTGAGAAATAACCTAATCAAGTGATGTAACTCTGCGTAAACGCGTTATATAGTGCAGACTAAGCACAGTTGTTCAATTGAGAGTTTAAAATGCCTATCTAGCATAGATATAGTCTATTTAGCCTAGATATAGTCTATTTAGCCTAAATATAGGCTATCTAGGCTATTTCTGTTAGTTTATTCTGTATATTCTGTTAGTTTGCCAAAAAGCCTAATCAAGTGATGTAACTGCATAAACGCGTTATATAGTGCAGACTAAGCACAGTTGTTCAATTTAGGGATTAAAATGCCTATCTAGCCTAGATATAGTCTATTTAGCCTAGATATAGTCTATTTAGCCTAAATATAGGCTATCTAGGCTATTTCTGTTAGTTTATTCTGTATATTCTGTTAGTTTGCCAAAAAGCCTAGTCAAGTGATGTAACATTGCATAAACGCGTTATATAGTGCAGACTAAGCACAGTTGTTCAATTTAGGGATTAAAATGCCTATCTAGCCTAGATATAGTCTATTTAGCCTAAATATAGGCTATCTCGGCTATTCTTCTGCTAGTTTGAGAAATATCCTAGTCAAGTGAGTTAACTCTGCATAAAGGCGATATATAGTGCAGACTATGCACAGTTGTTCAATTTAGGGTTTAAAATGCCTATCTAGCCTAGATATAGTCTATTTAGCCTAGATATAGTCTATTTAGCCTAAATATAGGCTATCTAGGCTATTTCTGTTAGTTTATTCTGTATATTCTGTCAGTTTGCCAAAAAGCCTATTCAAGTGATGTAACTCTGCATAAACGCGTTATATAGTGCAGACTAAGCACAGTTGTTCAATTCAGAGTTTAAAATACCTATCTGGGCGAGATATAGTCTATTTAGCCTAAATATAGGCTATCTCGGCTATTCTTCTGCTAGTTTGAGAAATATCCTAGTCAAGTGAGTTAACTCTGCATAAAGGCGATATATAGTGCAGACTATGCACAGTTGTTCAATTTAGGGTTTAAAATGCCTATCTAGCCTAGATATAGTCTATTTAGCCTAGATATAGTCTATTTAGCCTAAATATAGGCTATCTAGGCTATTTCTGTTAGTTTATTCTGTATATTCTGTCAGTTTGCCAAAAAGCCTAGTCAAGTGATGTAACTCTGCATAAACGCGTTATATAGTGCAGACTAAGCACAAATGTTCAATTTAGGGTTTAAAATGCCTATCTAGCCTAATTATAGTCTATTTAGCCTAAATATAGGCTATCTAGGCTATTCTTCTGTTAGTTTGAGAAATAGCCTAATCAAGTGATGTAACTCTGCGTAAACGCATTATATAGTGCAGACTAAGCACAGTTGTTCAATTTAGGGATTAAAATGCCTATCTAGCCTAGATATAGTCTATTTAGCCTAAATATAGGCTATCTAGGCTATTTCTGTTAGTTTATTCTGTATATTGTGTTAGTTTGCCAAAAATCCTAGTCAAGTGATGTAACTCTGCATAAACGCGTTATATAGTACAGACTAAATACAAATGTTCAATTTCGGGTTTAAAATGCCTATCTAGCCTAATTATAGTCTATTTAGCCTAAATATAGGCTATCTAGGCTATTCTTCTGTTAGTTTGTGAAATAGCCTAATCAAGTGATGTAACTCTGCGTAAACGCGTTATACAGTGCAGACTAAGCACAGTTGTTCAATTTAGAGTTTAAATTGCCTATCTAGCCTAGATATAGTCTATTTAGCCTAGATATAGTCTATTTAGCCTAAATATAGGCTATCTAGGCTATTTCTGTTAGTTTATTCTGTATATTCTGTTAGTTTGCCAAAAACCTGGTCAAGTGATGTAACTCTGCATAAACGTGTTATATAGTGCAGACTATGCACAGTTGTTCAATTTAGGGATTAAAATGCCTATCTAGCCTAGATATAGTCTATTTAGCCTAAATATAGGCTATCTAGGCTATTCTTCTGTTAGTTTGAGAAATAGCCTAGTCAAGTGATGTAACTCTGCATAAACGCGTTATATAGTGCAGACTAAGCACAGTTGCTCAATTTAGGGTTTAAAATGCCTATCTAGTCGAGATATAGTCGATTTAGCCTAAATATAGGCTATCTAGGCTATTCTTCTGTTAGTTTGAGAAATAGCCTAGTCAAGTGATGTAACTCTGCATAAACGCGTTATATAGTGCAGACTAAGCACAGTTGCTCAATTTAGGGTTTAAAATGCCTATCTAGTCGAGATATAGTCGATTTAGCCTAAATATAGGCTATCTCGGCTATTCTTCTGCTAGTTTGAGAAATATCCTAGTCATCTCTGCATAAACGCGTTATATAGCGCAGACTAAGCACAAATGTTCAATTTAGAGTTTAAAATGCCTATCTAGCCTAGATATTGTCTATTTAGCCTAAATATAGGCTATCTAGGCTATTCTTCTGTTAGTTTGAGAAATAGCCTAATCAAGTGATCTAACTCTGCGTAAACGCGTTATATAGTGCAGACTAAGCACAGTTGTTCAATTTAGGGATTAATATGCCTATCTAGCCTAGATATAGCCTATTTAGCCTAGATATAGTCTATTTAGCCTAAATATAGGCTATCTAGGCTATTTCTGTTAGTTTATTCTGTATATTCTGTTAGTTTGCCAAAAAGCCTATTCAAGTCATGTAACTCTGCATAAACGCGTTATATAGTGCAGACTAAGCACAGTTGTTCAATTTAGAGTTTAAAATGCCTATCTAGCCTAGATATAGTCTATTTAGCCTAGATATAGTCTATTTAGCCTAAATATAGGCTATCTAGGCTATTTCTGTTAGTTTATTCTGTATATTCTGTTAGTTTGCCAAAAAGCCTAGTCAAGTGATGTAACATTGCATAAACGCGTTATATAGTGCAGACTAAGCACAAGTGTTCAATTTAGGGATTAAAATGCCTATCTAGCCTAGATATAGTCTATTTAGCCTAAATAAAGGCTATCTAGGCTATTCTTCTGTTAGTTTGAGAAGTAGCCTAATCAAGTGATGTAACTCTGCGTAAACGCGTTATATAGTGCAGACTAAGCACAGTTGTTCAATTTAGAGTTTAAAATGCCTATCTAGCCTAGATATAGTCTATTTAGCCTAAATATAGGCTATCTCGGCTATTCTTCTGCTAGTTTGAGAAATATCCTAGTCAAGTGAGTTAACTCTGCATAAAGGCGATATATAGTGCAGACTATGCACAGTTGTTCAATTTAGGGTTTAAAATGCCTATCTAGCCTAGATATAGTCTATTTAGCCTAAATATAGGCTATCTAGGCTATTCTTCTGTTAGTTTGAGAAATATCCTAGTCAAGTGATGTAACTCTGCATAAACGCGTTATATAGTGCAGACTAAGCACAGTTGCTCAGTTTAGGGTTTGAAATGCCTATCTAGCCGATATATAGTCTATTTAGCCTAAATATAGGCTATCTCGGCTATTCTTCTGCTAGTTTGAGAAATATCCTAGTCAAGTGAGTTAACTTTGCATAAACGCGTTATATAGTGCAGACTAAGCACAAATGTTCAATTTAAGGTTTAAAATACCTATCTAGCCTAGATATAATCTATTTAGCTTAAATATAGGCTATCTAGGCTATTCTTCTGTTAGTTTGAGAAATAGCCTAATCAAGTGATGTAACTCTGCGTAAACGCGTTATATAGTGCAGACTAAGCACAGTTGTTCAATTTAGGGATTAAAATGCCTATCTAGCCTAGATATAGTCTATTTAGCCTAGATATAGTCTATTTAGCCTAAATATGGGCTATCTAGGCTATTTCTGTTAGTTTATTCTGTATATTCTGTTAGTTTGCCAAAAAGCCTTTTCAAGTCATGTAACTCTGCATAAACGCGTTATATAGTGCAGGCTATGCACAGTTATTCAATTTAGGGATTAAAATGCCTATCTATCCTAGATATAGTCTATTTAGCCTAGATATAGTCTATTTAGCCTAAATATAGGCTATCTAGGCTATTTCTGTTAGTTTATTCTGTATATTCTGTTAGTTTGCCAAAAAACCTGGTCAAGTGATGTAACTCTGCATAAACGTGTTATATAGTGCAGACTATGCACAGTTGTTCAATTTAGGGATTAAAATGCCTATCTAGCCTAGATATAGTCTATTTAGCCTAGATATAGCCTATTTAGCCTAAATATAGGCTATCTAGGCTATTTCTGTTAGTTTATTCTGTATATTCTGTTAGTTTGCCAAAAAACCTGGTCAAGTGATGTAACTCTGCATAAACGTGTTATATAGTGCATACTATGCACAGTTGTTCAATTTAGGGATTAAAATGCCTATCTAGCCTAGATATAGTCTATTTAGCCTAAATATAGGCTATCTAGGCTATTCTTCTGTTAGTTTGAGAAATAGCCTAATCCAGTGATGTAACTCTGCGTAAACGCGTTATATAGTGCAGACTAAGCACAGTTGTTCAATTTAGAGTTTAAAATGCCTATCTAGCCGAGATATAGTCTATTTAGCCTAAATATAGGCTATCTCGGCTATTCTTCTGCTAGTTTGAGAAATATCCTAGTCAAGTGAGTTACCTCTGCATAAACGCGTTATATAGCGCAGACTAAGCACAAATGTTCAATTTAGGGTTTAAAATGCCTATCTAGCCTAGATATAGTCTATTTAGCCTAGATATAGTTTATTTAGCCTAAATATAGGCTATCTAGGCTATTTCTGTTAGTTTATTCTGTATATTCTGTTAGTTTGCCAAAAAACCTGGTCAAGTGATGTAACTCTGAATAAACGTGTTATATAGTGCAGACTATGCACAGTTGTTCAATTTAGGGATTAAAATGCCTATCTAGCCTAGATATAGTCTATTTATCCTAGATATAGTCTATTTAGCCTAAATATAGGCTATCTAGGCTATTTCTGTTAGTTTATTCTGTATATTCTGTTAGTTTGCCAAAAAACCTGGTCAAGTGATGTAACTCTGCCTAAACTATGCACAGTTGTGACTTATGCACAGACTATGCACAGACTTATACAGTAACTTATGCACAGACTATGCACAGTTGTTCAATTTAGGGATTAAAATGCCTATCTAGCCTAGATATAGTCTATTTAGCCTAAATATAGGCTATCTAGGCTATTCTTCTGTTAGTTTGAGAAATAGCCTAATCAAGTGATGTAACTCTGCGTAAACGTGTTATATAGTGCAGACTATGCACAGTTGTTCAATTTAGGGATTAAAATGCCTATCTAGCCTAGATATAGTCTATTTAGCCTAAATATAGGCTATCTAGGCTATTCTTCTGTTAGTTTGAGAAATAGCCTAGTCAAGTGATGTAACTCTGCATAAACGCGTTATATAGTGCAGACTAAGCACAGTTGCTCAATTTCGGGTTTAAAATGCCTATCTAGCCGATATATAGTCTATTTAGCCTAAATATAGGCTATCTCGGCTATTCTTCTGCTACTTTGAGAAATATCCTAGTCAAGTGAATTAACTTTGCATAAACGCGTTATATAGTGCAGACTAAGCACAAATGTTCAATTTAGGGTTTAAAATGCCTATCTAGCCTGGATATAGTCTATTTAGCCTAAATATAGGCTATCTAGGCTATTTCTGTTAGTTTATTCTGTATATTCTGTTAGTTTGCCAAAAAACCTGGTCAAGTGATGTAACTCTGCATAAACGTGTTATATAGTGCAGACTATGCACAGTTGTTCAATTTAGGGATTAAAATGCCTATCTAGCCTAGATATAGTCTATTTAGCCTAAATATAGGCTATCTAGGCTATTCTTCTGTTAGTTTGAGAAATAACCTAATCAAGTGATGTAACTCTGCGTAAACGCGTTATATAGTGCAGACTAAGCACAGTTGTTCAATTGAGAGTTTAAAATGCCTATCTAGCATAGATATAGTCTATTTAGCCTAGATATAGTCTATTTAGCCTAAATATAGTCTATCTAGGCTATTTCTGATAGTTTATTCTGTATATTCTGTTAGTTTGCCAAAAAGCCTAGTCAAGTGATGTAACTCTGCATAAACGCGTTATATAGTGCAGACTAAGCACAGTTGTTCAATTTAGGGATTAAAATGCCTATCTAGCCTAGATATAGTCTATTTAGCCAAAATTTAGGCTATCTAGGCTATTCTTCTGTTAGTTTGAG
This sequence comes from Maratus speciosus, assembly GCA_963932465.1. Lineage (NCBI taxonomy): Eukaryota > Metazoa > Arthropoda > Arachnida > Araneae > Salticidae > Maratus > Maratus speciosus. The sequence continues at coordinate 165,221 of CAWVRF010001549.1, forward strand.
AAATAACCTAATCAAGTGATGTAACTCTGCGTAAACGCGTTATATAGTGCAGACTAAGCACAGTTGTTCAATTTAGAGTTTAAAATGCCTATCTAGCATAGATATAGTCTATTTAGCCTAGATATAGTCTATTTAGCCTAAATATAGGCTATCTAGGCTATTTCTGTTAGTTTATTCTGTACATTCTGTTAGTTTGCCAAAAAGCCTAATCAAGTGATGTAACTGCATAAACGCGTTATATAGTGCAGACTAAGCACAGTTGTTCAATTTAGGGATTAAAATGCCTATCTAGCCTAGATATAGTCTATTTAGCCTAGATATAGTCTATTTAGCCTAAATATAGGCTATCTAGGCTATTTCTGTTAGTTTATTCTGTATATTCTGTTAGTTTGCCAAAAAGCCTAGTCAAGTGATGTAACATTGCATAAACGCGTTATATAGTGCAGACTAATCACAGTTGTTCAATTTAGGGATTAAAATGCCTATCTAGCCTAGATATAGTCTATTTATCCTAAATACAGGCTATCTCGGCAATTCTTCTGCTAGTTTGAGAAATATCCTAGTCAAGTGAGTTAACTCTGCATAAAGGCGATATATAGTGCAGACTATGCACAGTTGTTCAATTTAGGGTTTAAAATGCCTATCTAGCCTAGATATAGTCTATTTAGCCTAGATATAGTCTATTTAGCCTAAATATAGGCTATCTAGGCTATTTCTGTTAGTTTATTCTGTATATTCTGTCAGTTTGCCAAAAAGCCTATTCAAGTGATGTAACTCTGCATAAACGCGTTATATAGTGCAGACTAAGCACAGTTGTTCAATTCAGAGTTTAAAATACCTATCTGGGCGAGATATAGTCTATTTAGCCTAAATATAGGCTATCTCGGCTATTCTCCTGCTAGTTTGAGAAATATCCTAGTCAAGTGAGTTAACTCTGCATAAACGCGTTATATAGTGCAGACTATGCACAGTTGTTCAATTTAGGGATTAAAATGCCTATCTAGCCTAGATATAGTCTATTTAGCCTAAATATAGGCTATCTAGGCTATTCTTCTGTTAGTTTGAGAAATAGCCTAGTCAAGTGATGTAACTCTGCATAAACGCGTTATATAGTGCAGACTAAGCACAGTTGCTCAATTTAGGGATTAAAATGCCTATCTAGCCTAGATATAGTCTATTTAGCCTAAATATAGGCTATCTCGGCTATTCTTCTGCTAGTTTGAGAAATATCCTAGTCAAGTAAGTTAACTTTGCATAAACGCGTTATATAGTGCAGACTAAGCACAAATGTTCAGTTTAGGGTTTAAAATGCCTATCTAGCCTAGATATAGTCTATTTAGCCTAAATATAGGCTATCTAGGCTATTCTTCTGTTAGTTTGAGAAATAGCCTAATCAAGTGATGTAACTCTGCGTAAACGCGTTATATAGTGCAGACTAAGCACAGTTGTTCAATTTAGGGATTAAAATGCCTATCTAGCCTAAATATAGTCTATTTAGCCTAGATATAGTCTATTTAGCCAAAATATAGGCTATCTAGGCTATTTCTGTTAGTTTATTCTGTATATTGTGTTAGTTTGCCAAAAAGCCTAGTCAAGTGATGTAACTCTGCATAAACGCGTTATATAGTGCAGACTAAGCACAAATGTTCAATTTAGGGTTTAAAATGCCTATCTAGCCTAATTATAGTCTATTTAGCCTAAATATAGGCTATCTAGGCTATTCTTCTGTTAGTTTGAGAAATAGCCTAATCAAGTGATGTAACTCTGCGTAAACGCATTATATAGTGCAGACTAAGCACAGTTGTTCAATTTAGGGATTAAAATGCCTATCTAGCCTAGATATAGTCTATTTAGCCTAAATATAGGCTATCTAGGCTATTTCTGTTAGTTTATTCTGTATATTGTGTTAGTTTGCCAAAAAGCCTAGTCAAGTGATGTAACTCTGCATAAACGCGTTATATAGTACAGACTAAGCACAAATGTTCAATTTAGGGTTTAAAATGCCTATCTAGCCTAATTATAGTCTATTTAGCCTAAATATAGGCTATCTAGGCTATTCTTCTGTTAGTTTGTGAAATAGCCTAATCAAGTGATGTAACTCTGCGTAAACGCGTTATACAGTGCAGACTAAGCACAGTTGTTCAATTTAGAGTTTAAATTGCCTATCTAGCCTAGATATAGTCTATTTAGCCTAGATATAGTCTATTTAGCCTAAATATAGGCTATCTAGGCTATTTCTGTTAGTTTATTCTGTATATTCTGTTAGTTTGCCAAAAACCTGGTCAAGTGATGTAACTCTGCATAAACGTGTTATATAGTGCAGACTATGCACAGTTGTTCAATTTAGGGATTAAAATGCCTATCTAGCCTAGATATAGTCTATTTAGCCTAAATATAGGCTATCTAGGCTATTCTTCTGTTAGTTTGAGAAATAGCCTAGTCAAGTGATGTAACTCTGCATAAACGCGTTATATAGTGCAGACTAAGCACAGTTGCTCAATTTAGGGTTTAAAATGCCTATCTAGTAGAGATATAGTCGATTTAGCCTAAATATAGTCTATTTAGCCTAAATATAGGCTATCTAGGCTATTTCTGTTAGTTTATTCTGTATATTCTGTTAGTTTGCCAAAAAGCCTAGTCAAGTGATGTAACATTGCATAAACGCGTTATATAGTGCAGACTAAGCACAAGTGTTCAATTTAGGGATTAAAATGCCTATCTAGCCTAGATATAGTCTATTTAGCCTAAATATAGGCTATCTAGGCTATTCTTCTTTTAGTTTGAGAAATAGCCTAGTCATCTCTGCATAAACGCGTTATATAGCGCAGATTAAGCACAAATGTTCAATTTAGAGTTTAAAATGCCTATCTAGCCTAGATATTGTCTATTTAGCCTAAATATAGGCTATCTAGGCTATTCTTCTGTTAGTTTGAGAAATAGCCTAATCAAGTGATCTAACTCTGCGTAAACGCGTTATATAGTGCAGACTAAGCACAGTTGTTCAATTTAGGGATTAATATGCCTATCTAGCCTAGATATAGCCTATTTAGCCTAGATATAGTCTATTTAGCCTAAATATAGGCTATCTAGGCTATTTCTGTTAGTTTATTCTGTATATTCTGTTAGTTTGCCAAAAAGCCTAGTCAAGTGATGTAACATTGCATAAACGCGTTATATAGTGCAGACTATATATCTATAGTCTATTTAGCCTAAATATAGGCTATCTAGGCTATTCTTCTGTTAGTTTGAGAAATAGCCTAGTCAAGTGATGTAACTCTGCATAAACGCGTTATATAGTGCAGACTAAGCACAGTTGCTCAATTTAGGGTTTAAAATGCCTATCTAGTCGAGATATAGTCGATTTAGCCTAAATATAGGCTATCTAGGCTATTCTTCTGTTAGTTTGAGAAATAGCCTAGTCAAGTGATGTAACTCTGCATAAACGCGTTATATAGTGCAGACTAAGCACAGTTGCTCAATTTAGGGTTTAAAATGCCTATCTAGTCGAGATATAGTCGATTTAGCCTAAATATAGGCTATCTCGGCTATTCTTCTGCTAGTTTGAGAAATATCCTAGTCATCTCTGCATAAACGCGTTATATAGCGCAGACTAAGCACAAATGTTCAATTTAGAGTTTAAAATGCCTATCTAGCCTAGATATTGTCTATTTAGCCTAAATATAGGCTATCTAGGCTATTCTTCTGTTAGTTTGAGAAATAGCCTAATCAAGTGATCTAACTCTGCGTAAACGCGTTATATAGTGCAGACTAAGCCCAGTTGTTCAATTTAGGGATTAATATGCCTATCTAGCCTAGATATAGCCTATTTAGCCTACATATAGTCTATTTAGCCTAAATATAGGCTATCTAGGCTATTTCTGTTAGTTTATTCTGTATATTCTGTTAGTTTGCCAAAAAGCCTATTCAAGTCATGTAACTCTGCATAAACGCGTTATATAGTGCAGACTAAGCACAGTTGTTCAATTTAGAGTTTAAAATGCCTATCTAGCCTAGATATAGTCTATTTAGCCTAGATATAGTCTATTTAGCCTAAATATAGGCTATCTAGGCTATTTCTGTTAGTTTATTCTGTATATTCTGTTAGTTTGCCAAAAAGCCTAGTCAAGTGATGTAACATTGCATAAACGCGTTATATAGTGCAGACTAAGCACAAGTGTTCAATTTAGGGATTAAAATGCCTATCTAGCCTAGATATAGTCTATTTAGCCTAAATAAAGGCTATCTAGGCTATTCTTCTGTTAGTTTGAGAAGTAGCCTAATCAAGTGATGTAACTCTGCGTAAACGCGTTATATAGTGCAGACTAAGCACAGTTGTTCAATTTAGAGTTTAAAATGCCTATCTAGCATAGATATAGTCTATTTAGCCTAGATATAGTCTATTTAGCCTAAATATAGGCTATCTAGGCTATTTCTGTTAGTTTATTCTGTATATTCTGTTAGTTTGCCAAAAAGCCTAGTCAAGTGATGTAACTTTGCATAAACGCGTTATATAGTGCAGACTAAGCACAGTTGTTCAATTTAGGGATTAAAATGCCTATCTAGCCTAGATATAGTCTATTTAGCCTAAATATAGGCTATCTCGGCTATTCTTCTGCTAGTTTGAGAAATATCCTAGTCAAGTGAGTTAACTCTGCATAAAGGCGATATATAGTGCAGACTATGCACAGTTGTTCAATTTAGGGTTTAAAATGCCTATCTAGCCTAGATATAGTCTATTTAGCCTAGATATAGTCTATTTAGCCTAAATATAGGCTATCTAGGCTATATCTGTTAGTTTATTCTGTATATTCTGTTAGTTTGCCAAAAAACCTGGTCAAGTGATGTAACTCTGCATAAACGTGTGCAGACTATGCACAGTTGTTCAATTTAGGGATTAAAATGCCTATCTAGCCTAGATATAGTCTATTTAGCCTAAATATAGGCTATCTAGGCTATTCTTCTGTTAGTTTGAGAAATATCCTAGTCAAGTGATGTAACTCTGCATAAACGCGTTATATAGTGCAGACTAAGCACAGTTGCTCAGTTTAGGGTTTGAAATGCCTATCTAGCCGATATATAGTCTATTTAGCCTAAATATAGGCTATCTCGGCTATTCTTCTGCTAGTTTGAGAAATATCCTAGTCAAGTGAGTTAACTTTGCATAAACGCGTTATATAGTGCAGACTAAGCACAAATGTTCAATTTAAGGTTTAAAATACCTATCTAGCCTAGATATAATCTATTTAGCTTAAATATAGGCTATCTAGGCTATTCTTCTGTTAGTTTGAGAAATAGCCTAATCAAGTGATGTAACTCTGCGTAAACGCGTTATATAGTGCAGACTAAGCACAGTTGTTCAATTTAGGGATTAAAATGCCTATCTAGCCTAGATATAGTCTATTTAGCCTAGATATAGTCTATTTAGCCTAAATATGGGCTATCTAGGCTATTTCTGTTAGTTTATTCTGTATATTCTGTTAGTTTGCCAAAAAGCCTATTCAAGTCATGTAACTCTGCATAAACGCGTTATATAGTGCAGGCTATGCACAGTTATTCAATTTAGGGATTAAAATGCCTATCTATCCTAGATATAGTCTATTTAGCCTAGATATAGTCTATTTAGCCTAAATATAGGCTATCTAGGCTATTTCTGTTAGTTTATTCTGTATATACTGTTAGTTTGCCAAAAAACCTGGTCAAGTGATGTAACTCTGCATAAACGTGTTATATAGTGCAGACTATGCACAGTTGTTCAATTTAGGGATTAAAATGCCTATCTAGCCTAGATATAGTCTATTTAGCCTAGATATAGCCTATTTAGCCTAAATATAGGCTATCTAGGCTATTTCTGTTAGTTTATTCTGTATATTCTGTTAGTTTGCCAAAAAACCTGGTCAAGTGATGTAACTCTGCATAAACGTGTTATATAGTGCATACTATGCACAGTTGTTCAATTTAGGGATTAAAATGCCTATCTAGCCTAGATATAGTCTATTTAGCCTAAATATAGGCTATCTAGGCTATTCTTCTGTTAGTTTGAGAAATAGCCTAATCAAGTGATGTAACTCTGCGTAAACGCGTTATATAGTGCAGACTTAGCACAGTTGTTCAATTTAGAGTTTAAAATGCCTATCTAGCCGAGATATAGTCTATTTAGCCTAAATATAGGCTATCTCGGCTATTCTTCTGCTAGTTTGAGAAATATCCTAGTCAAGTGAGTTACCTCTGCATAAACGCGTTATATAGCGCAGACTAAGCACAAATGTTCAATTTAGGGTTTTAAAATGCCTATCTAGCCTAGATATAGTCTATTTAGCCTAGATATAGTCTATTTAGCCTAAATATAGGCTATCTAGGCTATTTCTGTTAGTTTATTCTGTATATTCTGTTAGTTTGCCAAAAAACCTGGTCAAGTGATGTAACTCTGAATAAACGTGTTATATAGTGCAGACTATGCACAGTTGTTCAATTTAGGGATTAAAATGCCTATCTAGCCTAGATATAGTCTATTTAGCCTAGATATAGTCTATTTAGCCTAAATATAGGCTATCTAGGCTATTTCTGTTAGTTTATTCTGTATATTCTGTTAGTTTGCCAAAAAACCTGGTCAAGTGATGTAACTCTGCCTAAACTATGCACAGTTGTGACTTATGCACAGACTATGCACAGACTTATACAGTAACTTATGCACAGACTATGCACAGTTGTTCAATTTAGGGATTAAAATGCCTATCTAGCCTAGATATAGTCTATTTAGCCTAAATATAGGCTATCTAGGCTATTCTTCTGTTAGTTTGAGAAATAGCCTAGTCAAGTGATGTAACTCTACATAAACGCGTTATATAGTGCAGACTAAGCACAGTTGCTCAATTTCGGGTTTAAAATGCCTATCTAGCCGATATATAGTCTATTTAGCCTAAATATAGGCTATCTCGGCTATTCTTCTGCTACTTTGAGAAATGTCCTAGTCAAGTGAATTAACTTTGCATAAACGCGTTATATAGTGCAGACTAAGCACAAATGTTCAATTTAGGGTTTAAAATGCCTATCTAGCCTGGATATAGTCTCTTTAGCCTAAATATAGGCTATCTAGGCTATTTCTGTTAGTTTATTCTGTATATTCTGTTAGTTTGCCAAAAAGCCTATTCAAGTGATGTAACTCTGCATAAACGCGTTATATAGTGCAGACTAAGCACAGTTGTTCAATTTAGAGTTTAAAATGCCTATCTAGCCGAGATAGTCTATTTAGCCTAAATATAGGCTATCTCGGCTATTCTTCTGCTAGTTTGAGAAATATCCTAGTCAAGTGAGTTAACTCTGCATAAACGCGTTATATAGCGCAGACTAAGCACAAATGTTTAATTTAGGTTTTAAAATGCCTATCTATCCTAGATATAGTCTATTTAGCCTAGATATAGTCTATTTAGCCTAAATATAGGCTATCTAGGCTATTTCTGTTAGTTTATTCTGTATATTCTGTTAGTTTGCCAAAAAACCTGGTCAAGTGATGTAACTCTGCATAAACGTGTTATATAGTGCAGACTATGCACAGTTGTTCAATTTAGGGATTAAAATGCCTATCTAGCCTAGATATAGTCTATTTAGCCTAAATATAGGCTATCTAGGCTATTCTTCTGTTAGTTTGAGAAATAACCTAATCAAGTGATGTAACTCTGCGTAAACGCGTTATATAGTGCAGACTAAGCACAGTTGTTCAATTGAGAGTTTAAAATGCCTATCTAGCATAGATATAGTCTATTTAGCCTAGATATAGTCTATTTAGCCTAAATATAGTCTATCTAGGCTATTTCTGTTAGTTTATTCTGTATATTCTGTTAGTTTGCCAAAAAGCCTAGTCAAGTGATGTAACATTGCATAAACGCGTTATATAGTGCAGACTAAGCACAGTTGTTCAATTTAGGGATTAAAATGCCTATCTAGCCTAGATATAGTCTATTTAGCCTAAATATAGGCTATCTCGGCTATTCTTCTGCTAGTTTGAGAAATATCCTAGTCAAGTGAGTTAACTCTGCATAAAGGCGATATATAGTGCAGACTATGCACAGTTGTTCAATTTAGGGTTTAAAATGCCTATCTAGCCTAGATATAGTCTATTTAGCCTAGATATAGTCTATTTAGCCTAAATATAGGCTATCTAGGCTATTTCTGTTAGTTTATTCTGTCAGTTTGCCAAAAAGCCTATTCAAGTGATGTAACTCTGCATAAACGCGTTATATAGTGCAGACTAAGCACAGTTGTTCAATTCAGAGTTTAAAATACCTATCTGGGCGAGATATAGTCTATTTAGCCTAAATATAGGCTATCTCGGCTATTCTCCTGCTAGTTTGAGAAATATCCTAGTCAAGTGAGTTAACTCTGCATAAACGCGTTATATAGTGCAGACTATGCACAGTTGTTCAATTTAGGGATTAAAATGCCTATCTAGCCTAGATATAGTCTATTTAGCCTAAATATAGGCTATCTAGGCTATTCTTCTGTTAGTTTGAGAAATAGCCTAGTCAAGTGATGTAACTCTGCATAAACGCGTTATATAGTGCAGACTAAGCACAGTTGCTCAATTTAGGGATTAAAATGCCTATCTAGCCTAGATATAGTCTATTTAGCCTAAATATAGGCTATCTCGGCTATTCTTCTGCTAGTTTGAGAAATATCCTAGTCAAGTAAGTTAACTTTGCATAAACGCGTTATGTAGTGCAGACTAAGCACAAATGTTCAGTTTAGGGTTTAAAATGCCTATCTAGCCTAGATATAGTCTATTTTGCCTAAATATAGGCTATCTAGGCTATTCTTCTGTTAGTTTGAGAAATAGCCTAATCAAGTGATGTAACTCTGCGTAAACGCGTTATATAGTGCAGACTAAGCACAGTTGTTCAATTTAGGGATTAAAATGACTATCTAGCCTAGATATAGTCTATTTAGCCTAGATATAGTCTATTTAGCCTAAATATAGGCTATCTAGGCTATTTCTGTTAGTTTATTCTGTATATTGTGTTAGTTTGCCAAAAAGCCTAGTCAAGTGATGTAACTCTGCATAAACGCGTTATATAGTGCAGACTAAGCACAAATGTTCAATTTAGGGTTTAAAATGCCTATCTAGCCTAATTATAGTCTATTTAGCCTAAATATAGGCTATCTAGGCTATTCTTCTGTTAGTTTGAGAAATAGCCTAATCAAGTGATGTAACTCTGCGTAAACGCATTATATAGTGCAGACTAAGCACAGTTGTTCAATTTAGGGATTAAAATGCCTATCTAGCCTAGATATAGTCTATTTAGCCTAAATATAGGCTATCTAGGCTATTTCTGTTAGTTTATTCTGTATATTGTGTTAGTTTGCCAAAAAGCCTAGTCAAGTGATGTAACTCTGCATAAACGCGTTATATAGTACAGACTAAGCACAAATGTTCAATTTAGGGTTTAAAATGCCTATCTAGCCTAATTATAGTCTATTTAGCCTAAATATAGGCTATCTAGGCTATTCTTCTGTTAGTTTGTGAAATAGCCTAATCAAGTGATGTAACTCTGCGTAAACGCGTTATACAGTGCAGACTAAGCACAGTTGTTCAATTTAGAGTTTAAATTGCCTATCTAGCCTAGATATAGTCTATTTAGCCTAGATATAGTCTATTTAGCCTAAATATAGGCTATCTAGGCTATTTCTGTTAGTTTATTCTGTATATTCTGTTAGTTTGCCAAAAACCTGGTCAAGTGATGTAACTCTGCATAAACGTGTTATATAGTGCAGACTATGCACAGTTGTTCAATTTAGGGATTAAAATGCCTATCTAGCCTAGATATAGTCTATTTAGCCTAAATATAGGCTATCTAGGCTATTCTTCTGTTAGTTTGAGAAATAGCCTAGTCAAGTGATGTAACTCTGCATAAACGCGTTATATAGTGCAGACTAAGCACAGTTGCTCAATTTAGGGTTTAAAATGCCTATCTAGTAGAGATATAGTCGATTTAGCCTAAATATAGTCTATTTAGCCTAAATATAGGCTATCTAGGCTATTTCTGTTAGTTTATTCTGTATATTCTGTTAGTTTGCCAAAAAGCCTAGTCAAGTGATGTAACATTGCATAAACGCGTTATATAGTGCAGACTAAGCACAAGTGTTCAATTTAGGGATTAAAATGCCTATCTAGCCTAGATATAGTCTATTTAGCCTAAATATAGGCTATCTAGGCTATTCTTCTGTTAGTTTGAGAAATAGCCTAGTCATCTCTGCATAAACGCGTTATATAGCGCAGATTAAGCACAAATGTTCAATTTAGAGTTTAAAATGCCTATCTAGCCTAGATATAGTCTATTTAGCCTAAATATAGGCTATCTAGGCTATTCTTCTGTTAGTTTGAGAAATAGCCTAGTCAAGTGATGTAACTCTGCATAAACGCGTTATATAGTGCAGACTAAGCACAGTTGTTCAATTTAAGGTTTAAAATACCTATCTAGCCTAGATATAATCTATTTAGCTTAAATATAGGCTATCTAGGCTATTCTTCTGTTAGTTTGAGAAATAGCCTAATCAAGTGATGTAACTCTGCGTAAACGCGTTATATAGTGCAGACTAAGCACAGTTGTTCAATTTAGGGATTAAAATGCCTATCTAGCCTAGATATAGTCTATTTAGCCTAGATATAGTCTATTTAGCCTAAATATGGGCTATCTAGGCTATTTCTGTTAGTTTATTCTGTATATTCTGTTAGTTTGCCAAAAAGCCTATTCAAGTCATGTAACTCTGCATAAACGCGTTATATAGTGCAGGCTATGCACAGTTATTCAATTTAGGGATTAAAATGCCTATCTATCCTAGATATAGTCTATTTAGCCTAGATATAGTCTATTTAGCCTAAATATAGGCTATCTAGGCTATTTCTGTTAGTTTATTCTGTATATACTGTTAGTTTGCCAAAAAACCTGGTCAAGTGATGTAACTCTGCATAAACGTGTTATATAGTGCAGACTATGCACAGTTGTTCAATTTAGGGATTAAAATGCCTATCTAGCCTAGATATAGTCTATTTAGCCTAGATATAGCCTATTTAGCCTAAATATAGGCTATCTAGGCTATTTCTGTTAGTTTATTCTGTATATTCTGTTAGTTTGCCAAAAAACCTGGTCAAGTGATGTAACTCTGCATAAACGTGTTATATAGTGCATACTATGCACAGTTGTTCAATTTAGGGATTAAAATGCCTATCTAGCCTAGATATAGTCTATTTAGCCTAAATATAGGCTATCTAGGCTATTCTTCTGCTAGTTTGAGAAATAGCCTAATCAAGTGATGTAACTCTGCGTAAACGCGTTATATAGTGCAGACTAAGCACAGTTGTTCAATTTAGAGTTTAAAATGCCTATCTAGCCGAGATATAGTCTATTTAGCCTAAATATAGGCTATCTCGGCTATTCTTCTGCTAGTTTGAGAAATATCCTAGTCAAGTGAGTTACCTCTGCATAAACGCGTTATATAGCGCAGACTAAGCACAAATGTTCAATTTAGGGTTTAAAATGCCTATCTAGCCTAGATATAGTCTATTTAGCCTAGATATAGTCTATTTAGCCTAAATATAGGCTATCTAGGCTATTTCTGTTAGTTTATTCTGTATATTCTGTTAGTTTGCCAAAAAACCTGGTCAAGTGATGTAACTCTGAATAAACGTGTTATATAGTGCAGACTATGCACAGTTGTTCAATTTAGGGATTAAAATGCCTATCTAGCCTAGATATAGTCTATTTAGCCTAGATATAGTCTATTTAGCCTAAATATAGGCTATCTAGGCTATTTCTGTTAGTTTATTCTGTATATTCTGTTAGTTTGCCAAAAAACCTGGTCAAGTGATGTAACTCTGCCTAAACTATGCACAGTTGTGACTTATGAACAGACTATGCACAGACTTATACAGTAACTTATGCACAGACTATGCACAGTTGTTCAATTTAGGGATTAAAATGCCTATCTAGCCTGGATATAGTCTATTTAGCCTAAATATAGGCTATCTAGGCTATTTCTGTTAGTTTATTCTGTATATTCTGTTAGTTTGCCAAAAAACCTGGTCAAGTGATGTAACTCTGCATAAACGTGTTATATAGTGCAGACTATGCACAGTTGTTCAATTTAGGGATTAAAATGCCTATCTAGCCTAGATATAGTCTATTTAGCCTAAATATAGGCTATCTAGGCTATTCTTCTGTTAGTTTGAGAAATAACCTAATCAAGTGATGTAACTCTGCGTAAACGCGTTATATAGTGCAGACTAAGCACAGTTGTTCAATTGAGAGTTTAAAATGCCTATCTAGCATAGATATAGTCTATTTAGCCTAGATATAGTCTATTTAGCCTAAATATAGTCTATCTAGGCTATTTCTGATAGTTTATTCTGTATATTCTGTTAGTTTGCCAAAAAGCCTAGTCAAGTGATGTAACTCTGCGTAAACGCGTTATATAGTGCAGACTAAGCACAGTTGTTCAATTGAGAGTTTAAAATGCCTATCTAGCATAGATATAGTCTATTTAGCCTAGATATAGTCTATTTAGCCTAAATATAGGCTATCTAGGCTATTTCTGTTAGTTTATTCTGTATATTCTGTTAGTTTGCCAAAAAGCCTAGTCAAGTGATGTAACATTGCATAAACGCGTTATATAGTGCAGACTAAGCACAGTTGTTCAATTTAGGGATTAAAATGCCTATCTAGCCTAGATATAGTCTATTTAGCCTAAATATAGGCTATCTCGGCTATTCTTCTGCTAGTTTGAGAAATATCCTAGTCAAGTGAGTTAACTCTGCATAAAGGCGATATATAGTGCAGACTATGCACAGTTGTTCAATTTAGGGTTTAAAATGCCTATCTAGCCTAGATATAGTCTATTTAGCCTAGATATAGTCTATTTAGCCTAAATATAGGCTATCTAGGCTATTTCTGTTAGTTTATTCTGTCAGTTTGCCAAAAAGCCTATTCAAGTGATGTAACTCTGCATAAACGCGTTATATAGTGCAGACTAAGCACAGTTGTTCAATTCAGAGTTTAAAATACCTATCTGGGCGAGATATAGTCTATTTAGCCTAAATATAGGCTATCTCGGCTATTCTCCTGCTAGTTTGAGAAATATCCTAGTCAAGTGAGTTAACTCTGCATAAACGCGTTATATAGTGCAGACTATGCACAGTTGTTCAATTTAGGGATTAAAATGCCTATCTAGCCTAGATATAGTCTATTTAGCCTAAATATAGGCTATCTAGGCTATTCTTCTGTTAGTTTGAGAAATAGCCTAGTCAAGTGATGTAACTCTGCATAAACGCGTTATATAGTGCAGACTAAGCACAGTTGCTCAATTTAGGGATTAAAATGCCTATCTAGCCTAGATATAGTCTATTTAGCCTAAATATAGGCTATCTCGGCTATTCTTCTGCTAGTTTGAGAAATATCCTAGTCAAGTAAGTTAACTTTGCATAAACGCGTTATATAGTGCAGACTAAGCACAAATGTTCAGTTTAGGGTTTAAAATGCCTATCTAGCCTAGATATAGTCTATTTTGCCTAAATATAGGCTATCTAGGCTATTCTTCTGTTAGTTTGAGAAATAGCCTAATCAAGTGATGTAACTCTGCGTAAACGCGTTATATAGTGCAGACTAAGCACAGTTGTTCAATTTAGGGATTAAAATGACTATCTAGCCTAGATATAGTCTATTTAGCCTAGATATAGTCTATTTAGCCTAAATATAGGCTATCTAGGCTATTTCTGTTAGTTTATTCTGTATATTGTGTTAGTTTGCCAAAAAGCCTAGTCAAGTGATGTAACTCTGCATAAACGCGTTATATAGTGCAGACTAAGCACAAATGTTCAATTTAGGGTTTAAAATGCCTATCTAGCCTAATTATAGTCTATTTAGCCTAAATATAGGCTATCTAGGCTATTCTTCTGTTAGTTTGAGAAATAGCCTAATCAAGTGATGTAACTCTGCGTAAACGCATTATATAGTGCAGACTAAGCACAGTTGTTCAATTTAGGGATTAAAATGCCTATCTAGCCTAGATATAGTCTATTTAGCCTAAATATAGGCTATCTAGGCTATTTCTGTTAGTTTATTCTGTATATTGTGTTAGTTTGCCAAAAAGCCTAGTCAAGTGATGTAACTCTGCATAAACGCGTTATATAGTACAGACTAAGCACAAATGTTCAATTTAGGGTTTAAAATGCCTATCTAGCCTAATTATAGTCTATTTAGCCTAAATATAGGCTATCTAGGCTATTCTTCTGTTAGTTTGTGAAATAGCCTAATCAAGTGATGTAACTCTGCGTAAACGCGTTATACAGTGCAGACTAAGCACAGTTGTTCAATTTAGAGTTTAAATTGCCTATCTAGCCTAGATATAGTCTATTTAGCCTAGATATAGTCTATTTAGCCTAAATATAGGCTATCTAGGCTATTTCTGTTAGTTTATTCTGTATATTCTGTTAGTTTGCCAAAAACCTGGTCAAGTGATGTAACTCTGCATAAACGTGTTATATAGTGCAGACTATGCACAGTTGTTCAATTTAGGGATTAAAATGCCTATCTAGCCTAGATATAGTCTATTTAGCCTAAATATAGGCTATCTAGGCTATTCTTCTGTTAGTTTGAGAAATAGCCTAGTCAAGTGATGTAACTCTGCATAAACGCGTTATATAGTGCAGACTAAGCACAGTTGCTCAATTTAGGGTTTAAAATGCCTATCTAGTAGAGATATAGTCGATTTAGCCTAAATATAGTCTATTTAGCCTAAATATAGGCTATCTAGGCTATTTCTGTTAGTTTATTCTGTATATTCTGTTAGTTTGCCAAAAAGCCTAGTCAAGTGATGTAACATTGCATAAACGCGTTATATAGTGCAGACTAAGCACAAGTGTTCAATTTAGGGATTAAAATGCCTATCTAGCCTAGATATAGTCTATTTAGCCTAAATATAGGCTATCTAGGCTATTCTTCTGTTAGTTTGAGAAATAGCCTAGTCATCTCTGCATAAACGCGTTATATAGCGCAGATTAAGCACAAATGTTCAATTTAGAGTTTAAAATGCCTATCTAGCCTAGATATAGTCTATTTAGCCTAAATATAGGCTATCTAGGCTATTCTTCTGTTAGTTTGAGAAATAGCCTAGTCAAGTGATGTAACTCTGCATAAACGCGTTATATAGTGCAGACTAAGCACAGTTGTTCAATTTAGGGATTAATATGCCTATCTAGCCTAGATATAGCCTATTTAGCCTAGATATAGTCTATTTAGCCTAAATATAGGCTATCTAGGCTATTTCTGTTAGTTTATTCTGTATATTCTGTTAGTTTGCCAAAAAGCCTAGTCAAGTGATGTAACATTGCATAAACGCGTTATATAGTGCAGACTATATATCTATAGTCTATTTAGCCTAAATATAGGCTATCTAGGCTATTCTTCTGTTAGTTTGAGAAATAGCCTAGTCAAGTGATGTAACTCTGCATAAACGCGTTATATAGTGCAGACTAAGCACAGTTGCTCAATTTAGGGTTTAAAATGCCTATCTAGTCGAGATATAGTCGATTTAGCCTAAATATAGGCTATCTAGGCTATTCTTCTGTTAGTTTGAGAAATAGCCTAGTCAAGTGATGTAACTCTGCATAAACGCGTTATATAGTGCAGACTAAGCACAGTTGCTCAATTTAGGGTTTAAAATGCCTATCTAGTCGAGATATAGTCGATTTAGCCTAAATATAGGCTATCTCGGCTATTCTTCTGCTAGTTTGAGAAATATCCTAGTCATCTCTGCATAAACGCGTTATATAGCGCAGACTAAGCACAAATGTTCAATTTAGAGTTTAAAATGCCTATCTAGCCTAGATATTGTCTATTTAGCCTAAATATAGGCTATCTAGGCTATTCTTCTGTTAGTTTGAGAAATAGCCTAATCAAGTGATCTAACTCTGCGTAAACGCGTTATATAGTGCAGACTAAGCACAGTTGTTCAATTTAGGGATTAATATGCCTATCTAGCCTAGATATAGCCTATTTAGCCTAGATATAGTCTATTTAGCCTAAATATAGGCTATCTAGGCTATTTCTGTTAGTTTATTCTGTATATTCTGTTAGTTTGCCAAAAAGCCTATTCAAGTCATGTAACTCTGCATAAACGCGTTATATAGTGCAGACTAAGCACAGTTGTTCAATTTAGAGTTTAAAATGCCTATCTAGCCTAGATATAGTCTATTTAGCCTAGATATAGTCTATTTAGCCTAAATATAGGCTATCTAGGCTATTTCTGTTAGTTTATTCTGTATATTCTGTTAGTTTGCCAAAAAGCCTAGTCAAGTGATGTAACATTGCATAAACGCGTTATATAGTGCAGACTAAGCACAAGTGTTCAATTTAGGGATTAAAATGCCTATCTAGCCTAGATATAGTCTATTTAGCCTAAATAAAGGCTATCTAGGCTATTCTTCTGTTAGTTTGAGAAGTAGCCTAATCAAGTGATGTAACTCTGCGTAAACGCGTTATATAGTGCAGACTAAGCACAGTTGTTCAATTTAGAGTTTAAAATGCCTATCTAGCATAGATATAGTCTATTTAGCCTAGATATAGTCTATTTAGCCTAAATATAGGCTATCTAGGCTATTTCTGTTAGTTTATTCTGTATATTCTGTTAGTTTGCCAAAAAGCCTAGTCAAGTGATGTAACTTTGCATAAACGCGTTATATAGTGCAGACTAAGCACAGTTGTTCAATTTAGGGATTAAAATGCCTATCTAGCCTAGATATAGTCTATTTAGCCTAAATATAGGCTATCTCGGCTATTCTTCTGCTAGTTTGAGAAATATCCTAGTCAAGTGAGTTAACTCTGCATAAAGGCGATATATAGTGCAGACTATGCACAGTTGTTCAATTTAGGGTTTAAAATGCCTATCTAGCCTAGATATAGTCTATTTAGCCTAAATATAGGCTATCTAGGCTATTCTTCTGTTAGTTTGAGAAATATCCTAGTCAAGTGATGTAACTCTGCATAAACGCGTTATATAGTGCAGACTAAGCACAGTTGCTCAGTTTAGGGTTTGAAATGCCTATCTAGCCGATATATAGTCTATTTAGCCTAAATATAGGCTATCTCGGCTATTCTTCTGCTAGTTTGAGAAATATCCTAGTCAAGTGAGTTAACTTTGCATAAACGCGTTATATAGTGCAGACTAAGCACAAATGTTCAATTTAAGGTTTAAAATACCTATCTAGCCTAGATATAATCTATTTAGCTTAAATATAGGCTATCTAGGCTATTCTTCTGTTAGTTTGAGAAATAGCCTAATCAAGTGATGTAACTCTGCGTAAACGCGTTATATAGTGCAGACTAAGCACAGTTGTTCAATTTAGGGATTAAAATGCCTATCTAGCCTAGATATAGTCTATTTAGCCTAGATATAGTCTATTTAGCCTAAATATGGGCTATCTAGGCTATTTCTGTTAGTTTATTCTGTATATTCTGTTAGTTTGCCAAAAAGCCTATTCAAGTCATGTAACTCTGCATAAACGCGTTATATAGTGCAGGCTATGCACAGTTATTCAATTTAGGGATTAAAATGCCTATCTATCCTAGATATAGTCTATTTAGCCTAGATATAGTCTATTTAGCCTAGATATAGTCTATTTAGCCTAAATATAGGCTATCTAGGCTATTTCTGTTAGTTTATTCTGTATATTCTGTTAGTTTGCCAAAAAACCTGGTCAAGTGATGTAACTCTGCATAAACGTGTTATATAGTGCAGACTATGCACAGTTGTTCAATTTAGGGATTAAAATGCCTATCTAGCCTAGATATAGTCTATTTAGCCTAGATATAGCCTATTTAGCCTAAATATAGGCTATCTAGGCTATTTCTGTTAGTTTATTCTGTATATTCTGTTAGTTTGCCAAAAAACCTGGTCAAGTGATGTAACTCTGCATAAACGTGTTATATAGTGCATACTATGCACAGTTGTTCAATTTAGGGATTAAAATGCCTATCTAGCCTAGATATAGTCTATTTAGCCTAAATATAGGCTATCTAGGCTATTCTTCTGTTAGTTTGAGAAATAGCCTAATCAAGTGATGTAACTCTGCGTAAACGCGTTATATAGTGCAGACTAAGCACAGTTGTTCAATTTAGAGTTTAAAATGCCTATCTAGCCGAAATATAGTCTATTTAGCCTAAATATAGGCTATCTCGGCTATTCTTCTGCTAGTTTGAGAAATATCCTAGTCAAGTGAGTTACCTCTGCATAAACGCGTTATATAGCGCAGACTAAGCACAAATGTTCAATTTAGGGTTTAAAATGCCTATCTAGCCTAGATATAGTCTAATTAGCCTAGATATAGTCTATTTAGCCTAAATATAGGCTATCTAGGCTATTTCTGTTAGTTTATTCTGTATATTCTGTTAGTTTGCCAAAAAACCTGGTCAAGTGATGTAACTCTGAATAAACGTGTTATATAGTGCAGACTATGCACAGTTGTTCAATTTAGGGATTAAAATGCCTATCTAGCCTAGATATAGTCTATTTAGCCTAGATACAGTCTATTTAGCCTAAATATAGGCTATCTAGGCTATTTCTGTTAGTTTATTCTGTATATTCTGTTAGTTTGCCAAAAAACCTGGTCAAGTGATGTAACTCTGCCTAAACTATGCACAGTTGTGACTTATGCACAGACTATGCACAGACTTATACAGTAACTTATGCACAGACTATGCACAGTTGTTCAATTTAGGGATTAAAATGCCTATCTAGCCTAGATATAGTCTATTTAGCCTAAATATAGGCTATCTAGGCTATTCTTCTGTTAGTTTGAGAAATAGCCTAATCAAGTGATGTAACTCTGCGTAAACGTGTTATATAGTGCAGACTATGCACAGTTGTTCAATTTAGGGATTAAAATGCCTATCTAGCCTAGATATAGTCTATTTAGCCTAAATATAGGCTATCTAGGCTATTCTTCTGTTAGTTTGAGAAATAGCCTTGTCAAGTGATGTAACTCTGCATAAACGCGTTATATAGTGCAGACTAAGCACAGTTGCTCAATTTCGGGTTTAAAATGCCTATCTAGCCGATATATAGTCTATTTAGCCTAAATATAGGCTATCTCGGCTATTCTTCTGCTACTTTGAGAAATATCCTAGTCAAGTGAATTAACTTTGCATAAACGCGTTATATAGTGCAGACTAAGCACAAATGTTCAATTTAGGGTTTAAAATGCCTATCTAGCCTGGATATAGTCTATTTAGCCTAAATATAGGCTATCTAGGCTATTTCTGTTAGTTTATTCTGTATATTCTGTTAGTTTGCCAAAAAGCCTATTCAAGTGATGTAACTCTGCATAAACGCGTTATATAGTGCAGACTAAGCACAGTTGTTCAATTTAGAGTTTAAAATGCCTATCTAGCCGAGATAGTCTATTTAGCCTAAATATAGGCTATCTCGGCTATTCTTCTGCTAGTTTGAGAAATATCCTAGTCAAGTGAGTTAACTCTGCATAAACGCGTTATATAGCGCAGACTAAGCACAAATGTTTAATTTAGGTTTTAAAATGCCTATCTATCCTAGATATAGTCTATTTAGCCTAGATATAGTCTATTTAGCCTAAATATAGGCTATCTAGGCTATTTCTGTTAGTTTATTCTGTATATTCTGTTAGTTTGCCAAAAAACCTGGTCAAGTGATGTAACTCTGCATAAACGTGTTATATAGTGCAGACTATGCACAGTTGTTCAATTTAGGGATTAAAATGCCTATCTAGCCTAGATATAGTCTATTTAGCCTAAATATAGGCTATCTAGGCTATTCTTCTGTTAGTTTGAGAAATAACCTAATCAAGTGATGTAACTCTGCGTAAACGCGTTATATAGTGCAGACTAAGCACAGTTGTTCAATTGAGAGTTTAAAATGCCTATCTAGCATAGATATAGTCTATTTAGCCTAGATATAGTCTATTTAGCCTAAATATAGTCTATCTAGGCTATTTCTGATAGTTTATTCTGTATATTCTGTTAGTTTGCCAAAAAGCCTAGTCAAGTGATGTAACTCTGCATAAACGCGTTATATAGTGCAGACTAAGCACAGTTGTTCAATTTAGGGATTAAAATGCCTATCTAGCCTAGATATAGTCTATTTAGCCAAAATTTAGGCTATCTAGGCTATTCTTCTGTTAGTTTGAGAAATAACCTAATCAAGTGATGTAACTCTGCGTAAACGCGTTATATAGTGCAGACTAAGCACAGTTGTTCAATTTAGAGTTTAAAATGCCTATCTAGCATAGATATAGTCTATTTAGCCTAGATATAGTCTATTTAGCCTAAATATAGGCTATCTAGGCTATTTCTGTTAGTTTATTCTGTACATTCTGTTAGTTTGCCAAAAAGCCTAGTCAAGTGATGTAACTGCATAAACGCGTTATATAGTGCAGACTAAGCACAGTTGTTCAATTTAGGGATTAAAATGCCTATCTAGCCTAGATATAGTCTATTTAGCCTAGATATAGTCTATTTAGCCTAAATATAGGCTATCTAGTCTATTTCTGTTAGTTTATTCTGTATATTCTGTTAGTTTGCCAAAAAGCCTAGTCAAGTGATGTAACATTGCATAAACGCGTTATATAGTGCAGACTAAGCACAGTTGTTCAATTTAGGGATTAAAATGCCTATCTAGCCTAGATATAGTCTATTTAGCCTAAATATAGGCTATCTCGGCTATTCTTCTGCTAGTTTGAGAAATATCCTAGTCAAGTGAGTTAACTCTGCATAAAGGCGATATATAGTGCAGACTATGCACAGTTGTTCAATTTAGGGTTTAAAATGCCTATCTAGCCTAGATATAGTCTATTTAGCCTAGATATAGTCTATTTAGCCTAAATATAGGCTATCTAGGCTATTTCTGTTAGTTTATTCTGTATATTCTGTCAGTTTGCCAAAAAGCCTATTCAAGTGATGTAACTCTGCATAAACGCGTTATATAGTGCAGACTAAGCACAGTTGTTCAATTCAGAGTTTAAAATACCTATCTGGGCGAGATATAGTCTATTTAGCCTAAATATAGGCTATCTCGGCTATTCTTCTGCTAGTTTGAGAAATATCCTAGTCAAGTAAGTTAACTTTACATAAACGCGTTATATAGTGCAGACTAAGCACAAATGTTCAGTTTAGGGTTTAAAATGCCTATCTAGCCTAGATATAGTCTATTTAGCCTAAATATAGGCTATCTAGGCTATTCTTCTGTTAGTTTGAGAAATAGCCTAATCAAGTGATGTAACTCTGCGTAAACGCGTTATATAGTGCAGACTAAGCACAGTTGTTCAATTTAGGGATTAAAATGCCTATCTAGCCTAGATATAGTCTATTTAGCCTAGATATAGTCTATTTAGCCTAAATATAGGCTATCTAGGCTATTTCTGTTAGTTTATTCTGTATATTGTGTTAGTTTGCCAAAAAGCCTAGTCAAGTGATGTAACTCTGCATAAACGCGTTATATAGTGCAGACTAAGCACAAATGTTCAATTTAGGGTTTAAAATGCCTATCTAGCCTAATTATAGTCTATTTAGCCTAAATATAGGCTATCTAGGCTATTCTTCTGTTAGTTTGAGAAATAGCCTAATCAAGTGATGTAACTCAGCGTAAACGCATTATATAGTGCAGACTAAGCACAGTTGTTCAATTTAGGGATTAAAATGCCTATCTAGCCTAGATATAGTCTATTTAGCCTAAATATAGGCTATCTAGGCTATTTCTGTTAGTTTATTCTGTATATTGTGTTAGTTTGCCAAAAAGCCTAGTCAAGTGATGTAACTCTGCATAAACGCGTTATATAGTACAGACTAAGCACAAATGTTCAATTTAGGGTTTAAAATGCCTATCTAGCCTAATTATAGTCTATTTAGCCTAAATATAGGCTATCTAGGCTATTCTTCTGTTAGTTTGTGAAATAGCCTAATCAAGTGATGTAACTCTGCGTAAACGCGTTATACAGTGCAGACTAAGCACAGTTGTTCAATTTAGAGTTTAAATTGCCTATCTAGCCTAGATATAGTCTATTTAGTCTAGATATAGTCTATTTAGCCTAAATATAGGCTATCTAGGCTATTTCTGTTAGTTTATTCTGTATATTCTGTTAGTTTGCCAAAAACCTGGTCAAGTGATGTAACTCTGCATAAACGTGTTATATAGTGCAGACTATGCACAGTTGTTCAATTTAGGGATTAAAATGCCTATCTAGCCTAGATATAGTCTATTTAGCCTAAATATAGGCTATCTAGGCTATTCTTCTGTTAGTTTGAGAAATAGCCTAGTCAAGTGATGTAACTCTGCATAAACGCGTTATATAGTGCAGACTAAGCACAGTTGCTCAATTTAGGGTTTAAAATGCCTATCTAGTAGAGATATAGTCGATTTAGCCTAAATATAGTCTATTTAGCCTAAATATAGGCTATCTAGGCTATTTCTGTTAGTTTATTCTGTATATTCTGTTAGTTTGCCAAAAAGCCTAGTCAAGTGATGTAACATTGCATAAACGCGTTATATAGTGCAGACTAAGCACAAGTGTTCAATTTAGGGATTAAAATGCCTATCTAGCCTAGATATAGTCTATTTAGCCTAAATATAGGCTATCTAGGCTATTCTTCTGTTAGTTTGAGAAATAGCCTAGTCATCTCTGCATAAACGCGTTATATAGCGCAGATTAAGCACAAATGTTCAATTTAGAGTTTAAAATGCCTATCTAGCCTAGATATTGTCTATTTAGCCTAAATATAGGCTATCTAGGCTATTCTTCTGTTAGTTTGAGAAATAGCCTAATCAAGTGATCTAACTCTGCGTAAACGCGTTATATAGTGCAGACTAAGCACAGTTGTTCAATTTAGGGATTAATATGCCTATCTAGCCTAGATATAGCCTATTTAGCCTAGATATAGTCTATTTAGCCTAAATATAGGCTATCTAGGCTATTTCTGTTAGTTTATTCTGTATATTCTGTTAGTTTGCCAAAAAGCCTAGTCAAGTGATGTAACATTGCATAAACGCGTTATATAGTGCAGACTATATATCTATAGTCTATTTAGCCTAAATATAGGCTATCTAGGCTATTCTTCTGTTAGTTTGAGAAATAGCCTAGTCAAGTGATGTAACTCTGCATAAACGCGTTATATAGTGCAGACTAAGCACAGTTGCTCAATTTAGGGTTTAAAATGCCTATCTAGTCGAGATATAGTCGATTTAGCCTAAATATAGGCTATCTAGGCTATTCTTCTGTTAGTTTGAGAAATAGCCTAGTCAAGTGATGTAACTCTGCATAAACGCGTTATATAGTGCAGACTAAGCACAGTTGCTCAATTTAGGGTTTAAAATGCCTATCTAGTCGAGATATAGTCGATTTAGCCTAAATATAGGCTATCTCGGCTATTCTTCTGCTAGTTTGAGAAATATCCTAGTCATCTCTGCATAAACGCGTTATATAGCGCAGACTAAGCACAAATGTTCAATTTAGAGTTTAAAATGCCTATCTAGCCTAGATATTGTCTATTTAGCCTAAATATAGGCTATCTAGGCTATTCTTCTGTTAGTTTGAGAAATAGCCTAATCAAGTGATCTAACTCTGCGTAAACGCGTTATATAGTGCAGACTAAGCACAGTTGTTCAATTTAGGGATTAATATGCCTATCTAGCCTAGATATAGCCTATTTAGCCTAGATATAGTCTATTTAGCCTAAATATAGGCTATCTAGGCTATTTCTGTTAGTTTATTCTGTATATTCTGTTAGTTTGCCAAAAAGCCTATTCAAGTCATGTAACTCTGCATAAACGCGTTATATAGTGCAGACTAAGCACAGTTGTTCAATTTAGAGTTTAAAATGCCTATCTAGCCTAGATATAGTCTATTTAGCCTAGATATAGTCTATTTAGCCTAAATATAGGCTATCTAGGCTATTTCTGTTAGTTTATTCTGTATATTCTGTTAGTTTGCCAAAAAGCCTAGTCAAGTGATGTAACATTGCATAAACGCGTTATATAGTGCAGACTAAGCACAAGTGTTCAATTTAGAGATTAAAATGCCTATCTAGCCTAGATATAGTCTATTTAGCCTAAATAAAGGCTATCTAGGTTATTCTTCTGTTAGTTTGAGAAGTAGCCTAATCAAGTGATGTAACTCTGCGTAAACGCGTTATATAGTGCAGACTAAGCACAGTTGTTCAATTTAGAGTTTAAAATGCCTATCTAGCATAGATATAGTCTATTTAGCCTAGATATAGTCTATTTAGCCTAAATATAGGCTATCTAGGCTATTTCTGTTAGTTTATTCTGTATATTCTGTTAGTTTGCCAAAAAGCCTAGTCAAGTGATGTAACTTTGCATAAACGCGTTATATAGTGCAGACTAAGCACAGTTGTTCAATTTAGGGATTAAAATGCCTATCTAGCCTAGATATAGTCTATTTAGCCTAAATATAGGCTATCTCGGCTATTCTTCCGCTAGTTTGAGAAATATCCTAGTCAAGTGAGTTAACTCTGCATAAAGGCGATATATAGTGCAGACTATGCACAGTTGTTCAATTTAGGGTTTCAAATGCCTATCTAGCCTAGATATAGTCTATTTAGCCTAAATATAGGCTATCTAGGCTATTTCTGTTAGTTTATTCTGTATATTCTGTCAGTTTGCTAAAAAAGCGTATTCAAGTGATGTAACTCTGCATAAACGCGTTATATAGTGCAGACTAAGCACAGTTGTTCAATTCAGAGTTTAAAATACCTATCTGGGCGAGATATAGTCTATTTAGCCTAAATATAGGCTATCTCGGCTATTCTCCTGCTAGTTTGAGAAATATCCTAGTCAAGTGAGTTAACTCTGCATAAACGCGTTATATAGTGCAGACTATGCACAGTTGTTCAATTTAGGGATTAAAATGCCTATCTAGCCTAGATATAGTCTATTTAGCCTAAATATAGGCTATCTAGGCTATTCTTCTGTTAGTTTGAGAAATAGCCTAATCAAGTGATGTAACTCTGCGTAAACGCGTTATATAGTGCAGACTAAGCACAGTTGTTCAATTTAGGGATTAAAATGCCTATCTATCCTAGATATAGTCTATTTAGCCTAGATATAGTCTATTTAGCCTAAATATAGGCTATCTAGGCTATTTCTGTTAGTTTATTCTGTATATTCTGTTAGTTTGCCAAAAACCTGGTCAAGTGATGTAACTCTGCATAAACGTGTTATATACTGCAGACTATGCACAGTTGTTCAATTTAGGGATTAAAATGCCTATCTAGCCTAGATATAGTCTATTTAGCCTAAATATAGGCTATCTAGGCTGTTAGTTTGAGAAATAGCCTAGTCAAGTGATCTAACTCTGCGTAAACGCGTTATATAGTGCAGACTAAGCACAGTTGTTCAATTTAGGGATTAATATGCCTATCTAGCCTAGATATAGCCTATTTAGCCTAGATATAGTCTATTTAGCCTAAATATAGGCTATCTAGGCTATTTCTGTTAGTTTATTCTGTATATTGTGTTAGTTTGCCAAAAAGCCTAGTCAAGTGATGTAACTCTGCATAAACGCGTTATATAGTGCAGACTAAGCACAAATGTTCAATTTAGGGTTTAAAATGCCTATCTAGCCTAGATATAGTCTATTTAGCCTAAATATAGGCTATCTAGGCTATTCTTCTTCTAGTTTGAGAAATAGCCTAGTCAAGTGATGTAACTCTGCGTAAACGCGTTATATAGTGCAGACTAAGCACAGTTGTTCAATTTAGAGTTTAAAATGCCTATCTAGCATAGATATAGTCTATTTAGCCTAAATATAGGCTATCTAGGCTATTTCTGTTAGTTTATTCTGTATATTCTGTCAGTTTGCCAAAAAGCCTATTCAAGTGATTTAACTCTGCATAAACGCGTTATATAGTGCAGACTAAGCACAGTTGTTCAATTCAGAGTTTAAAATGCCTATCTGGGCGAGATATAGTCTATTTAGCCTAAATATAGGCTATCTCGGCTATTCTTCTGCTAGTTTGAGAAATATCCTAGTCAAGTGAGTTAACTCTGCATAAACGCGTTATATAGTGCAGACTATGCACAGTTGTTCAATTTAGGGATTAAAATGCCTATCTAGCCTAGATATAGTATATTTAGCCTAAATATAGGCTATCTAGGCTATTCTTCTGTTAGTTTGAGAAATAGCCTAGTCAAGTGATGTAACTCTGCATAAACGCGTTATATAGTGCAGACTAAGCACAGTTGCTCAATTTAGGGTTTAAAATGCCTATCTAGACGATATATAGTCTATTTAGCCTAAATATAGGCTATCTCGGCTATTCTTCTGCTAGTTTGAGAAATATCCTTGTCAAGTGAGTTAATTTTGCATAAACGCGTTATATAGTGCAGACTAAGCACAAATGTTCAGTTTAGGGTTTAAAATGCCTATCTAGCCTAGATATAGTCTATTTAGCCTAAATATAGGCTATCTAGGCTATTCTTCTGTTAGTTTGAGAAATAGCCTAATCAAGTGATGTAACTCTGCGTAAACGCGTTATATAGTGCAGACTACGCACAGTTGTTCAATTTAGGGATTAAAATGCCTATCTATCCTAGATATAGTCTATTTAGCCTAGATATAGGCTATCTCGGCTATTCTTCTGCTAGTTTGAGAAATATCCTAGTCAAGTGAGTTAATTTTGCATAAACGCGTTATATAGTGCAGACTAAGCACAAATGTTCAGTTTAGGGTTTAAAATGCCTATCTAGCCTAGATATAGTCTATTTAGCCTAAATATAGGCTATCTAGGCTATTCTTCTGTTAGTTTGAGAAATAGCCTAGTCAAGTGATGTAACTCTGCATAAACGCGTTATATAGTGCAGACTAAGCACAGTTGCTCAATTTAGGGTTTAAAATGCCTATCTAGACGATATATAGTCTATTTAGCCTAAATATAGGCTATCTCGGCTATTCTTCTGCTAGTTTGAGAAATATCCTAGTCAAGTGAGTTAATTTTCCATAAACGCGTTATATAGTGCAGACTAAGCACAAATGTTCAGTTTAGGGTTTAAAATGCCTATCTAGCCTAGATATAGTCTATTTAGCCTAAATATAGGCTATCTAGGCTATTCTTCTGTTAGTTTGAGAAATAGCCTAGTCAAGTGATGTAACTCTGCATAAACGCGTTATATAGTGCAGACTAAGCACAGTTGCTCAATTTAGGGTTTAAAATGCCTATCTAGTCGAGATATAGTCGATTTAGCCTAAATATAGGCTATCTCAGCTATTCTTCTGCTAGTTTGAGAAATATCCTAGTCAAGTGAGTTAACTCTGCATAAACGCGTTATCTAGCGCAGACTAAGCACAAATGTTCAATTTAGAGTTTAAAATGCCTATCTAGCATAGATATAGTCTATTTAGCCTAGATATAGTCTATTTAGCCTAAATATAGGCTATCTAGGCTATTTCTGTTAGTTTATTCTGTATATTCTGTTAGTTTGCCAAAAAGCCTAGTCAAGTGATGTAACTTTGCATAAACGCGTTATATAGTGCAGACTAAGCACAGTTGTTCAATTTAGGGATTAAAATGCCTATCTAGCCTAGATATAGTCTATTTAGCCTAAATATAGGCTATCTCGGCTATTCTTCCGCTAGTTTGAGAAATATCCTAGTCAAGTGAGTTAACTCTGCATAAAGGCGATATATAGTGCAAACTATGCACAGTTGTTCAATTTAGGGTTTCAAATGCCTATCTAGCCTAGATATAGTCTATTTAGCCTAGATATAGTCTATTTAGCCTAAATATAGGCTATCTAGGCTATTTCTGTTAGTTTATTCTGTATATTCTGTCAGTTTGCTAAAAAAGCGTATTCAAGTGATGTAACTCTGCATAAACGCGTTATATAGTGCAGACTAAGCACAGTTGTTCAATTCAGAGTTTAAAATACCTATCTGGGCGAGATATAGTCTATTTAGCCTAAATATAGGCTATCTCGGCTATTCTCCTGCTAGTTTGAGAAATATCCTAGTCAAGTGAGTTAACTCTGCATAAACGCGTTATATAGTGCAGACTATGCACAGTTGTTCAATTTAGGGATTAAAATGCCTATCTAGCCTAGATATAGTCTATTTAGCCTAAATATAGGCTATCTAGGCTATTCTTCTGTTAGTTTGAGAAATAGCCTAATCAAGTGATGTAACTCTGCGTAAACGCGTTATATAGTGCAGACTAAGCACAGTTGTTCAATTTAGGGATTAAAATGCCTATCTATCCTAGATATAGTCTATTTAGCCTAGATATAGTCTATTTAGCCTAAATATAGGCTATCTAGGCTATTTCTGTTAGTTTATTCTGTATATTCTGTTAGTTTGCCAAAAACCTGGTCAAGTGATGTAACTCTGCATAAACGTGTTATATACTGCAGACTATGCACAGTTGTTCAATTTAGGGATTAAAATGCCTATCTAGCCTAGATATAGTCTATTTAGCCTAAATATAGGCTATCTAGGCTGTTAGTTTGAGAAATAGCCTAGTCAAGTGATCTAACTCTGCGTAAACGCGTTATATAGTGCAGACTAAGCACAGTTGTTCAATTTAGGGATTAATATGCCTATCTAGCCTAGATATAGCCTATTTAGCCTAGATATAGTCTATTTAGCCTAAATATAGGCTATCTAGGCTATTTCTGTTAGTTTATTCTGTATATTGTGTTAGTTTGCCAAAAAGCCTAGTCAAGTGATGTAACTCTGCATAAACGCGTTATATAGTGCAGACTAAGCACAAATGTTCAATTTAGGGTTTAAAATGCCTATCTAGCCTAGATATAGTCTATTTAGCCTAAATATAGGCTATCTAGGCTATTCTTCTTCTAGTTTGAGAAATAGCCTAGTCAAGTGATGTAACTCTGCGTAAACGCGTTATATAGTGCAGACTAAGCACAGTTGTTCAATTTAGAGTTTAAAATGCCTATCTAGCATAGATATAGTCTATTTAGCCTAAATATAGGCTATCTAGGCTATTTCTGTTAGTTTATTCTGTATATTCTGTCAGTTTGCCAAAAAGCCTATTCAAGTGATTTAACTCTGCATAAACGCGTTATATAGTGCAGACTAAGCACAGTTGTTCAATTCAGAGTTTAAAATGCCTATCTGGGCGAGATATAGTCTATTTAGCCTAAATATAGGCTATCTCGGCTATTCTTCTGCTAGTTTGAGAAATATCCTAGTCAAGTGAGTTAACTCTGCATAAACGCGTTATATAGTGCAGACTATGCACAGTTGTTCAATTTAGGGATTAAAATGCCTATCTAGCCTAGATATAGTATATTTAGCCTAAATATAGGCTATCTAGGCTATTCTTCTGTTAGTTTGAGAAATAGCCTAGTCAAGTGATGTAACTCTGCATAAACGCGTTATATAGTGCAGACTAAGCACAGTTGCTCAATTTAGGGTTTAAAATGCCTATCTAGACGATATATAGTCTATTTAGCCTAAATATAGGCTATCTCGGCTATTCTTCTGCTAGTTTGAGAAATATCCTTGTCAAGTGAGTTAATTTTGCATAAACGCGTTATATAGTGCAGACTAAGCACAAATGTTCAGTTTAGGGTTTAAAATGCCTATCTAGCCTAGATATAGTCTATTTAGCCTAAATATAGGCTATCTAGGCTATTCTTCTGTTAGTTTGAGAAAGAGCCTAATCAAGTGATGTAACTCTGCGTAAACGCGTTATATAGTGCAGACTACGCACAGTTGTTCAATTTAGGGATTAAAATGCCTATCTATCCTAGATATAGTCTATTTAGCCTAGATATAGGCTATCTCGGCTATTCTTCTGCTAGTTTGAGAAATATCCTAGTCAAGTGAGTTAATTTTGCATAAACGCGTTATATAGTGCAGACTAAGCACAAATGTTCAGTTTAGGGTTTAAAATGCCTATCTAGCCTAGATATAGTCTATTTAGCCTAAATATAGGCTATCTAGGCTATTCTTCTGTTAGTTTGAGAAATAGCCTAGTCAAGTGATGTAACTCTGCATAAACGCGTTATATAGTGCAGACTAAGCACAGTTGCTCAATTTAGGGTTTAAAATGCCTATCTAGACGATATATAGTCTATTTAGCCTAAATATAGGCTATCTCGGCTATTCTTCTGCTAGTTTGAGAAATATCCTAGTCAAGTGAGTTAATTTTCCATAAACGCGTTATATAGTGCAGACTAAGCACAAATGTTCAGTTTAGGGTTTAAAATGCCTATCTAGCCTAGATATAGTCTATTTAGCCTAAATATAGGCTATCTAGGCTATTCTTCTGTTAGTTTGAGAAATAGCCTAGTCAAGTGATGTAACTCTGCATAAACGCGTTATATAGTGCAGACTAAGCACAGTTGCTCAATTTAGGGTTTAAAATGCCTATCTAGTCGAGATATAGTCGATTTAGCCTAAATATAGGCTATCTCAGCTATTCTTCTGCTAGTTTGAGAAATATCCTAGTCAAGTGAGTTAACTCTGCATAAACGCGTTATCTAGCGCAGACTAAGCACAAATGTTCAATTTAGAGTTTAAAATGCCTATCTAGCATAGATATAGTCTATTTAGCCTAGATATAGTCTATTTAGCCTAAATATAGGCTATCTAGGCTATTTCTGTTAGTTTATTCTGTATATTCTGTTAGTTTGCCAAAAAGCCTAGTCAAGTGATGTAACTTTGCATAAACGCGTTATATAGTGCAGACTAAGCACAGTTGTTCAATTTAGGGATTAAAATGCCTATCTAGCCTAGATATAGTCTATTTAGCCTAAATATAGGCTATCTCGGCTATTCTTCCGCTAGTTTGAGAAATATCCTAGTCAAGTGAGTTAACTCTGCATAAAGGCGATATATAGTGCAGACTAAGCACAAATGTTCAATTTAAGGTTTAAAATGCCTATCTAGCCTAGATATAGTCTATTTAGCCTAGATATAGTCTATTTAGCCTAAATATAGGCTATCTAGGCTATTTCTGTTAGTTTATTCTGTATATTCTGTTAGTTTGCCAAAAAACCTGGTCAAGTGATGTAACTCTGAATAAACGTGTTATATAGTGCAGACTATGCACAGTTGTTCAATTTAGGGATTAAAATGCCTATCTAGCCTAGATATAGTCTATTTAGCCTAGATACAGT
The DNA here is from genome assembly GCA_963932465.1 of Maratus speciosus. NCBI lineage: Eukaryota > Metazoa > Arthropoda > Arachnida > Araneae > Salticidae > Maratus > Maratus speciosus. The sequence continues at coordinate 196,388 of CAWVRF010001549.1, forward strand.
CTATTTAGCCTAAATATAGGCTATCTAGGCTATTTCTGTTAGTTTATTCTGTATATTCTGTTAGTTTGCCAAAAAACCTGGTCAAGTGATGTAACTCTGCCTAAACTATGCACAGTTGTGACTTATGCACAGACTATGCACAGACTTATACAGTAACTTATGCACAGACTATGCACAGTTGTTCAATTTAGGGATTAAAATGCCTATCTAGCCTAGATATAGTCTATTTAGCCTAAATATAGGCTATCTAGGCTATTCTTCTGTTAGTTTGAGAAATAGCCTAATCAAGTGATGTAACTCTGCGTAAACGTGTTATATAGTGCAGACTATGCACAGTTGTTCAATTTAGGGATTAAAATGCCTATCTAGCCTAGATATAGTCTATTTAGCCTAAATATAGGCTATCTAGGCTATTCTTCTGTTAGTTTGAGAAATAGCCTTGTCAAGTGATGTAACTCTGCATAAACGCGTTATATAGTGCAGACTAAGCACAGTTGCTCAATTTCGGGTTTAAAATGCCTATCTAGCCGATATATAGTCTATTTAGCCTAAATATAGGCTATCTCGGCTATTCTTCTGCTACTTTGAGAAATATCCTAGTCAAGTGAATTAACTTTGCATAAACGCGTTATATAGTGCAGACTAAGCACAAATGTTCAATTTAGGGTTTAAAATGCCTATCTAGCCTGGATATAGTCTATTTAGCCTAAATATAGGCTATCTAGGCTATTTCTGTTAGTTTATTCTGTATATTCTGTTAGTTTGCCAAAAAGCCTATTCAAGTGATGTAACTCTGCATAAACGCGTTATATAGTGCAGACTAAGCACAGTTGTTCAATTTAGAGTTTAAAATGCCTATCTAGCCGAGATAGTCTATTTAGCCTAAATATAGGCTATCTCGGCTATTCTTCTGCTAGTTTGAGAAATATCCTAGTCAAGTGAGTTAACTCTGCATAAACGCGTTATATAGCGCAGACTAAGCACAAATGTTTAATTTAGGTTTTAAAATGCCTATCTATCCTAGATATAGTCTATTTAGCCTAGATATAGTCTATTTAGCCTAAATATAGGCTATCTAGGCTATTTCTGTTAGTTTATTCTGTATATTCTGTTAGTTTGCCAAAAAACCTGGTCAAGTGATGTAACTCTGCATAAACGTGTTATATAGTGCAGACTATGCACAGTTGTTCAATTTAGGGATTAAAATGCCTATCTAGCCTAGATATAGTCTATTTAGCCTAAATATAGGCTATCTAGGCTATTCTTCTGTTAGTTTGAGAAATAACCTAATCAAGTGATGTAACTCTGCGTAAACGCGTTATATAGTGCAGACTAAGCACAGTTGTTCAATTGAGAGTTTAAAATGCCTATCTAGCATAGATATAGTCTATTTAGCCTAGATATAGTCTATTTAGCCTAAATATAGTCTATCTAGGCTATTTCTGATAGTTTATTCTGTATATTCTGTTAGTTTGCCAAAAAGCCTAGTCAAGTGATGTAACTCTGCATAAACGCGTTATATAGTGCAGACTAAGCACAGTTGTTCAATTTAGGGATTAAAATGCCTATCTAGCCTAGATATAGTCTATTTAGCCAAAATTTAGGCTATCTAGGCTATTCTTCTGTTAGTTTGAGAAATAACCTAATCAAGTGATGTAACTCTGCGTAAACGCGTTATATAGTGCAGACTAAGCACAGTTGTTCAATTTAGAGTTTAAAATGCCTATCTAGCATAGATATAGTCTATTTAGCCTAGATATAGTCTATTTAGCCTAAATATAGGCTATCTAGGCTATTTCTGTTAGTTTATTCTGTACATTCTGTTAGTTTGCCAAAAAGCCTAGTCAAGTGATGTAACTGCATAAACGCGTTATATAGTGCAGACTAAGCACAGTTGTTCAATTTAGGGATTAAAATGCCTATCTAGCCTAGATATAGTCTATTTAGCCTAGATATAGTCTATTTAGCCTAAATATAGGCTATCCAGGCTATTTCTGTTAGTTTATTCTGTATATTCTGCTAGTTTGCCAAAAAGCCTAGTCAAGTGATGTAACATTGCATAAACGCGTTATATAGTGCAGACTAAGCACAGTTGTTCAATTTAGGGATTAAAATGCCTATCTAGCCTAGATATAGTCTATTTAGCCTAAATATAGGCTATCTCGGCTATTCTTCTGCTAGTTTGAGAAATATCCTAGTCAAGTGAGTTAACTCTGCATAAAGGCGATATATAGTGCAGACTATGCACAGTTGTTCAATTTAGGGTTTAAAATGCCTATCTAGCCTAGATATAGTCTATTTAGCCTAGATATAGTCTATTTAGCCTAAATATAGGCTATCTAGGCTATTTCTGTTAGTTTATTCTGTATATTCTGTCAGTTTGCCAAAAAGCCTATTCAAGTGATGTAACTCTGCATAAACGCGTTATATAGTGCAGACTAAGCACAGTTGTTCAATTCAGAGTTTAAAATACCTATCTGGGCGAGATATAGTCTATTTAGCCTAAATATAGGCTATCTCGGCTATTCTTCTGCTAGTTTGAGAAATATCCTAGTCAAGTAAGTTAACTTTGCATAAACGCGTTATATAGTGCAGACTAAGCACAAATGTTCAGTTTAGGGTTTAAAATGCCTATCTAGCCTAGATATAGTCTATTTAGCCTAAATATAGGCTATCTAGGCTATTCTTCTGTTAGTTTGAGAAATAGCCTAATCAAGTGATGTAACTCTGCGTAAACGCGTTATATAGTGCAGACTAAGCACAGTTGTTCAATTTAGGGATTAAAATGCCTATCTAGCCTAGATATAGTCTATTTAGCCTAGATATAGTCTATTTAGCCTAAATATAGGCTATCTAGGCTATTTCTGTTAGTTTATTCTGTATATTGTGTTAGTTTACCAAAAAGCCTAGTCAAGTGATGTAACTCTGCATAAACGCGTTATATAGTACAGACTAAGCACAAATGTTCAATTTAGGGTTTAAAATGCCTATCTAGCCTAATTATAGTCTATTTAGCCTAAATATAGGCTATCTAGGCTATTCTTCTGTTAGTTTGTGAAATAGCCTAATCAAGTGATGTAACTCTGCGTAAACGCGTTATACAGTGCAGACTCAGCACAGTTGTTCAATTTAGAGTTTAAATTGCCTATCTAGCCTAGATATAGTCTATTTAGTCTAGATATAGTCTATTTAGCCTAAATATAGGCTATCTAGGCTATTTCTGTTAGTTTATTCTGTATATTCTGTTAGTTTGCCAAAAACCTGGTCAAGTGATGTAACTCTGCATAAACGTGTTATATAGTGCAGACTATGCACAGTTGTTCAATTTAGGGATTAAAATGCCTATCTAGCCTAGATATAGTCTATTTAGCCTAAATATAGGCTATCTAGGCTATTCTTCTGTTAGTTTGAGAAATAGCCTAGTCAAGTGATGTAACTCTGCATAAACGCGTTATATAGTGCAGACTAAGCACAGTTGCTCAATTTAGGGTTTAAAATGCCTATCTAGTAGAGATATAGTCGATTTAGCCTAAATATAGTCTATTTAGCCTAAATATAGGCTATCTAGGCTATTTCTGTTAGTTTATTCTGTATATTCTGTTAGTTTGCCAAAAAGCCTAGTCAAGTGATGTAACATTGCATAAACGCGTTATATAGTGCAGACTAAGCACAAGTGTTCAATTTAGGGATTAAAATGCCTATCTAGCCTAGATATAGTCTATTTAGCCTAAATATAGGCTATCTAGGCTATTCTTCTGTTAGTTTGAGAAATAGCCTAGTCATCTCTGCATAAACGCGTTATATAGCGCAGATTAAGCACAAATGTTCAATTTAGAGTTTAAAATGCCTATCTAGCCTAGATATTGTCTATTTAGCCTAAATATAGGCTATCTAGGCTATTCTTCTGTTAGTTTGAGAAATAGCCTAATCAAGTGATCTAACTCTGCGTAAACGCGTTATATAGTGCAGACTAAGCACAGTTGTTCAATTTAGGGATTAATATGACTATCTAGCCTAGATATAGCCTATTTAGCCTAGATATAGTCTATTTAGCCTAAATATAGGCTATCTAGGCTATTTCTGTTAGTTTATTCTGTATATTCTGTTAGTTTGCCAAAAAGCCTAGTCAAGTGATGTAACATTGCATAAACGCGTTATATAGTGCAGACTATATATCTATAGTCTATTTAGCCTAAATATAGGCTATCTAGGCTATTCTTCTGTTAGTTTGAGAAATAGCCTAGTCAAGTGATGTAACTCTGCATAAACGTGTTATATAGTGCAGACTAAGCACAGTTGCTCAATTTAGGGTTTAAAATGCCTATCTAGTCGAGATATAGTCGATTTAGCCTAAATATAGGCTATCTAGGCTATTCTTCTGTTAGTTTGAGAAATAGCCTAGTCAAGTGATGTAACTCTGCATAAACGCGTTATATAGTGCAGACTAAGCACAGTTGCTCAATTTAGGGTTTAAAATGCCTATCTAGTCGAGATATAGTCGATTTAGCCTAAATATAGGCTATCTCGGCTATTCTTCTGCTAGTTTGAGAAATATCCTAGTCATCTCTGCATAAACGCGTTATATAGCGCAGACTAAGCACAAATGTTCAATTTAGAGTTTAAAATGCCTATCTAGCCTAGATATTGTCTATTTAGCCTAAATATAGGCTATCTAGGCTATTCTTCTGTTAGTTTGAGAAATAGCCTAATCAAGTGATCTAACTCTGCGTAAACGCGTTATATAGTGCAGACTAAGCACAGTTGTTCAATTTAGGGATTAATATGCCTATCTAGCCTAGATATAGCCTATTTAGCCTAGATATAGTCTATTTAGCCTAAATATAGGCTATCTAGGCTATTTCTGTTAGTTTATTCTGTATATTCTGTTAGTTTGCCAAAAAGCCTATTCAAGTCATGTAACTCTGCATAAACGCGTTATATAGTGCAGACTAAGCACAGTTGTTCAATTTAGAGTTTAAAATGCCTATCTAGCCTAGATATAGTCTATTTAGCCTAGATATAGTCTATTTAGCCTAAATATAGGCTATCTAGGCTATTTCTGTTAGTTTATTCTGTATATTCTGTTAGTTTGCCAAAAAGCCTAGTCAAGTGATGTAACATTGCATAAACGCGTTATATAGTGCAGACTAAGCACAAGTGTTCAATTTAGGGATTAAAATGCCTATCTAGCCTAGATATAGTCTATTTAGCCTAAATAAAGGCTATCTAGGCTATTCTTCTGTTAGTTTGAGAAGTAGCCTAATCAAGTGATGTAACTCTGCGTAAACGCGTTATATAGTGCAGACTAAGCACAGTTGTTCAATTTAGAGTTTAAAATGCCTATCTAGCATAGATATAGTCTATTTAGCCTAGATATAGTCTATTTAGCCTAAATATAGGCTATCTAGGCTATTTCTGTTAGTTTATTCTGTATATTCTGTTAGTTTGCCAAAAAGCCTAGTCAAGTGATGTAACTTTGCATAAACGCGTTATATAGTGCAGACTAAGCACAGTTGTTCAATTTAGGGATTAAAATGCCTATCTAGCCTAGATATAGTCTATTTAGCCTAAATATAGGCTATCTCGGCTATTCTTCTGCTAGTTTGAGAAATATCCTAGTCAAGTGAGTTAACTCTGCATAAAGGCGATATATAGTGCAGACTATGCACAGTTGTTCAATTTAGGGTTTAAAATGCCTATCTAGCCTAGATATAGTCTATTTAGCCTAGATATAGTCTATTTAGCCTAAATATAGGCTATCTAGGCTATTTCTGTTAGTTTATTCTGTATATTCTGTCATTTGCTAAAAAAGCGTATTCAAGTGATGTAACTCTGCATAAACGCGTTATATAGTGCAGACTAAGCACAGTTGTTCAATTCAGAGTTTAAAATACCTATCTGGGCGAGATATAGTCTATTTAGCCTAAATATAGGCTATCTCGGCTATTCTCCTGCTAGTTTGAGAAATATCCTAGTCAAGTGAGTTAACTCTGCATAAACGCGTTATATAGTGCAGACTATGCACAGTTGTTCAATTTAGGGATTAAAATGCCTATCTAGCCTAGATATAGTCTATTTAGCCTAAATATAGGCTATCTAGGCTATTCTTCTGTTAGTTTGAGAAATAGCCTAGTCAAGTGATGTAACTCTGCATAAACGCGTTATATAGTGCAGACTAAGCACAGTTGCTCAATTTAGGGTTTAAAATGCCTATCTAGACGATATATAGTCTATTTAGCCTAAATATAGGCTATCTCGGCTATTCTTCTGCTAGTTTGAGAAATATCCTAGTCAAGTGAGTTAATTTTGCATAAACGCGTTATATAGTGCAGACTAGCACAAATGTTCAGTTTAGGGTTTAAAATGCCTATCTAGCCTAGATATAGTCTATTTAGCCTAAATATAGGCTATCTAGGCTATTCTTCTGTTAGTTTGAGAAATAGCCTAATCAAGTGATGTAACTCTGCGTAAACGCGTATATAGTGCAGACTAAGCACAGTTGTTCAATTTAGGGATTAAATGCCTATCTATCCTAGATATAGTCTATTTAGCCTAGATATAGTCTATTAAGCCTAAATATAGGCTATCTAGGCTATTTCTGTTAGTTTATTCTGTATATTCTGTTAGTTTGACAAAAACCTGGTCAAGTGATGTAACTCTGCATAAACGTGTTATATACTGCAGACTATGCACAGTTGTTCAATTTAGGGATTAAAATGCCTATCTAGCCTAGATATAGTCTATTTAGCCTAAATATAGGCTATCTAGGCTATTCTTCTGTTAGTTTGAGAAATAGCCTAGTCAAGTGATCTAACTCTGCGTAAACGCGTTATATAGTGCAGACTAAGCACAGTTGTTCAATTAGGGATTAATATGCCTATCTAGCCTAGATATAGCCTATTTAGCCTAGATATAGTCTATTTAGCCTAAATATAGGCTATCTAGGCTATTTCTGTTAGTTTATTCTGTATATTGTGTTAGTTTGCCAAAAAGCCTAGTCAAGTGATGTAACTCTGCATAAACGCGTTATATAGTGCAGACTAAGCACAAATGTTCAATTTAGGGTTTAAAATGCCTATCTAGCCTAGATATAGTCTATTTAGCCTAAATATAGGCTATCTAGGCTATTCTTCTTCTAGTTTGAGAAATAGCCTAGTCAAGTGATGTAACTCTGCGTAAACGCGTTATATAGTGCAGACTAAGCACAGTTGTTCAATTTAGAGTTTAAAATGCCTATCTAGCATAGATATAGTCTATTTAGCCTAAATATAGGCTATCTAGGCTATTTCTGTTAGTTTATTCTGTATATTCTGTCCGTTTGCCAAAAAGCCTATTCAAGTGATTTAACTCTGCATAAACGCGTTATATAGTGCAGACTAAGCACAGTTGTTCAATTCAGAGTTTAAAATGCCTATCTGGGCGAGATATAGTCTATTTAGCCTAAATATAGGCTATCTCGGCTATTCTTCTGCTAGTTTGAGAAATATCCTAGTCAAGTGAGTTAACTCTGCATAAACGCGTTATATAGTGCAGACTATGCACAGTTGTTCAATTTAGGGATTAAAATGCCTATCTAGCCTAGATATAGTCTATTTAGCCTAAATATAGGCTATCTAGGCTATTCTTCTGTTAGTTTGAGAAATAGCCTAGTCAAGTGATGTAACTCTGCATAAACGCGTTATATAGTGCAGACTAAGCACAGTTGTTCAATTTAGGGATTAAAATGCCTATCTATCCTAGATATAGTCTATTTAGCCTAGATATAGGGCTATCTCGGCTATTCTTCTGCTAGTTTGAGAAATATCCTAGTCAAGTGAGTTAATTTTGCATAAACGCGTTATATAGTGCAGACTAAGCACAAAATGTTCAGTTTAGGGTTTAAAATGCCTATATAGCCTAGATATAGTCTATTTAGCCTAAATATAGGCTATCTAGGCTATTCTTCTGTTTAGTTTGAGAAATAGCCTAGTCAAGTGATGTAACTCTGCATAAACGCGTTATATAGTGCAGACTAAGCACATTTGCTCAATTTAGGGTTTAAAAATGCCTATCTAGACGATATATAGTCTATTTAGCCTAAATATAGGCTATCTCGGCTATTCTTCTGCTAGTTTGAGAAATATCCTAGTCAAGTGAGTTAATTTTGCATAAACGCGTTATATAGTGCAGACTAAGCACAAATGTTCAGTTTAGGGTTTAAAATGCCTATCTAGCCTAGATATAGTCTATTTAGCCTAAATATAGGCTATCTAGGCTATTCTTCTGTTAGTTTGAGAAATAGCCTAATCAAGTGATGTAACTCTGCGTAAACGCGTTATATAGTGCAGACTAAGCACAGTTGTTCAATTTAGGGATTAAAATGCCTATCTAGCATAGATATAGTCTATTTAGCCTAGATATAGTCTATTTAGCCTAAATATAGGCTATCTAGGCTATTTCTGTTAGTTTATTCTGTATATTCTGTTAGTTTGCCAAAAAGCCTAGTCAAGTGAGGTAACTTTGCATAAACGCGTTATATAGTGCAGACTAAGCACAGTTGTTCAATTTAGGATTAAAATGCCTATCTAGCCTAGATATAGTCTATTTAGCCTAAATATAGGCTATCTCGGCTATTCTTCTGCTAGTTTGAGAAAATATCCTAGTCAAGTGAGTTAACTCTGCATAAAGGCGATATATAGTGCAGACTATGCACAGTTGTTCAATTTAGGGTTTAAAATGCCTATCTAGCCTAGATATAGTCTATTTAGCCTAGATATAGTCTATTTAGCCTAAATATAGGCTATCTAGGCTATTTCTGTTAGTTTATTCTGTATATTCTGTCAGTTTGCTAAAAAAGCGTATTCAAGTGATGTAACTCTGCATAAACGCGTTATATAGTGCAGACTAAGCACAGTTGTTCAATTCAGAGTTTAAAATACCTATCTGGGCGAGATATAGTCTATTTAGCCTAAATATAGGCTATCTCGGCTATTCTCCTGCTAGTTTGAGAAATATCCTAGTCAAGTGAGTTAACTCTCCATAAACGCGTTATATAGTGCAGACTATGCACAGTTGTTCAATTTAGGGATTAAAATGCCTATCTAGCCTAGATATAGTCTATTTAGCCTAAATATAGGCTATCTAGGCTATTCTTCTGTTAGTTTGAGAAATAGCCTAGTCAAGTGATGTAACTCTGCATAAACGCGTTATATAGTGCAGACTAAGCACAGTTGCTCAATTTAGGGTTTAAAATGCCTATCTAGACGATATATAGTCTATTTAGCCTAAATATAGGCTATCTCGGCTATTCTTCTGCTAGTTTGAGAAATATCCTAGTCAAGTGAGTTAATTTTGCATAAACGCGTTATATAGTGCAGACTAAGCACAAATGTTCAGTTTAGGGTTTAAAATGCCTATCTAGCCTAGATATAGTCTATTTAGCCTAAATATAGGCTATCTAGGCTATTCTTCTGTTAGTTTGAGAAATAGCCTAATCAAGTGATGTAACTCTGCGTAAACGCGTTATATAGTGCAGACTAAGCACAGTTGTTCAATTTAGGGATTAAAATGCCTATCTATCCTAGATATAGTCTATTTAGCCTGGATATAGTCTATTTAGCCTAAATATAGGCTATCTAGGCTATTTCTATTAGTTTATTCTGTATATTCTGTTAGTTTGCCAAAAACCTGGTCAAGTGATGTAACTCTGCATAAACGTGTTATATACTGCAGACTATGCACAGTTGTTCAATTTAGGGATTAAAATGCCTATCTAGCCTAGATATAGTCTATTTAGCCTAAATATAGGCTATCTAGGCTATTCTTCTGTTAGTTTGAGAAATAGCCTAGTCAAGTGATCTAACTCTGCGTAAACGCGTTATATAGTGCAGACTAAGCACAGTTGTTCAATTTAGGGATTAATATGCCTATCTAGCCTAGATATAGCCTATTTAGCCTAGATATAGTCTATTTAGCCTAAATATAGGCTATCTAGGCTATTTCTGTTAGTTTATTCTGTATATTGTGTTAGTTTGCCAAAAAGCCTAGTCAAGTGATGTAACTCTGCATAAACGCGTTATATAGTGCAGACTAAGCACAAATGTTCAATTTAGGGTTTAAAATGCCTATCTAGCCTAGATATAGTCTATTTAGCCTAAATATAGGCTATCTAGGCTATTCTTCTGTTAGTTTGAGAAATAGCCTAGTCAAGTGATGTAACTCTGCATAAACGCGTTATATAGTGCAGACTAAGCACAGTTGCTCAATTTAGGGTTTAAAATGCCTATCTAGACGATATATAGTCTATTTAGCCTAAATATAGGCTATCTCGGCTATTCTTCTGCTAGTTTGAGAAATATCCTAGTCAAGTGAGTTAATTTTGCATAAACGCGTTATATAGTGCAGACTAAGCACAAATGTTCAGTTTAGGGTTTAAAATGCCTATCTAGCCTAGATATAGTCTATTTAGCCTAAATATAGGCTATCTAGGCTATTCTTCTGTTAGTTTGAGAAATAGCCTAATCAAGTGATGTAACTCTGCGTAAACGCGTTATATAGTGCAGACTAAGCACAGTTGTTCAATTTAGGGATTAAAATACCTATCTATCCTAGATATAGTCTATTTAGCCTAGATATAGTCTATTTAGCCTAAATATAGGCTATCTAGGCTATTTCTGTTAGTTTATTCTGTATATTCTGTTAGTTTGCCAAAAACCTGGTCAAGTGATGTAACTCTGCATAAACGTGTTATATACTGCAGACTATGCACAGTTGTTCAATTTAGGGATTAAAATGCCTATCTAGCCTAGATATAGTCTATTTAGCCTAGATATAGTCTATTTAGCCTAAATATAGGCTATCTAGGCTATTTCTGTTAGTTTATTCTGTATATTCTGTTAGTTTGCCAAAAACCTGGTCAAGTGATGTAACTCTGCATAAACGTGTTATATACTGCAGACTATGCACAGTTGTTCAATTTAGGGATTAAAATGCCTATCTAGCCTAGATATAGTCTATTTAGCCTAAATATAGGCTATCTCGGCTATTCTTCTGCTAGTTTGAGAAATATCCTAGTCAAGTGAGTTAACTCTGCATAAACGCGTTATATAGTGCAGACTAAGCACAGTTGCTCAATTTAGGGTTTAAAATGCCTATCTAGACGATATATAGTCTATTTAGCCTAAATATAGGCTATCTCGGCTATTCTTCTGCTAGTTTGAGAAATATCCTAGTCAAGTGAGTTAATTTTGCATAAACGCGTTATATAGTGCAGACTAAGCACAAATGTTCAGTTTAGGGTTTAAAATGCCTATCTAGCCTAGATATAGTCTATTTAGCCTAAATATAGGCTATCTAGGCTATTCTTCTGTTAGTTTGAGAAATAGCCTAATCAAGTGATGTAACTCTGCGTAAACGCGTTATATAGTGCAGACTAAGCACAGTTGTTCAATTTAGGGATTAAAATGCCTATCTATCCTAGATATAGTCTATTTAGCCTAGATATAGTCTATTTAGCCTAAATATAGGCTATCTAGGCTATTTCTGTTAGTTTATTCTGTATATTCTGTTAGTTTGCCAAAAACCTGGTCAAGTGATGTAACTCTGCATAAACGTGTTATATACTGCAGACTATGCACAGTTGTTCAATTTAGGGATTAAAATGCCTATCTAGCCTAGATATAGTCTATTTAGCCTAAATATAGGCTATCTAGGCTATTCTTCTGTTAGTTTGAGAAATAGCCTAGTCAAGTGATCTAACTCTGCGTAAACGCGTTATATAGTGCAGACTAAGCACAGTTGTTCAATTTAGGGATTAATATGCCTATCTAGCCTAGATATAGCCTATTTAGCCTAGATATAGTCTATTTAGCCTAAATATAGGCTATCTAGGCTATTTCTGTTAGTTTATTCTGTATATTGTGTTAGTTTGCCAAAAAGCCTAGTCAAGTGATGTAACTCTGCATAAACGCGTTATATAGTGCAGACTAAGCACAAATGTTCAATTTAGGGTTTAAAATGCCTATCTAGCCTAGATATAGTCTATTTAGCCTAAATATAGGCTATCTAGGCTATTCTTCTTCTAGTTTGAGAAATAGCCTAGTCAAGTGATGTAACTCTGCGTAAACGCGTTATATAGTGCAGACTAAGCACAGTTGTTCAATTTAGAGTTTAAAATGCCTATCTAGCATAGATATAGTCTATTTAGCCTAAATATAGGCTAACTAGGCTATTTCTGTTAGTTTATTCTGTATATTCTGTCAGTTTGCCAAAAAGCCTATTCAAGTGATTTAACTCTGCATAAACGCGTTATATAGTGCAGACTAAGCACAGTTGTTCAATTCAGAGTTTAAAATGCCTATCTGGGCGAGATATAGTCTATTTAGCCTAAATATAGACTATCTCGGCTATTCTTCTGCTAGTTTGAGAAATATCCTAGTCAAGTGAGTTAACTCTGCATAAACGCGTTATATAGTGCAGACTATGCACAGTTGTTCAATTTAGGGATTAAAATGCCTATCTAGCCTAGATATAGTCTATTTAGCCTAAATATAGGCTATCTAGGCTATTCTTCTGTTAGTTTGAGAAATAGCCTAGTCAAGTGATGTAACTCTGCATAAACGCGTTATATAGTGCAGACTAAGCACAGTTGCTCAATTTAGGGTTTAAAATGCCTATCTAGACGATATATAGTCTATTTAGCCTAAATATAGGCTATCTCGGCTATTCTTCTGCTAGTTTGAGAAATATCCTAGTCAAGTGAGTTAATTTTGCATAAACGCGTTATATAGTGCAGACTAAGCACAAATGTTCAGTTTAGGGTTTAAAATGCCTATCTAGCCTAGATATAGTCTATTTAGCCTAAATATAGGCTATCTAGGCTATTCTTCTGTTAGTTTGAGAAATAGCCTAATCAAGTGATGTAACTCTGCGTAAACGCGTTATATAGTGCAGACTAAGCACAGTTGTTCAATTTAGGGATTAAAATGCCTATCTATCCTAGATATAGTCTATTTAGCCTAGATATAGTCTATTTAGCCTAAATATAGGCTATCTAGGCTATTTCTGTTAGTTTATTCTGTATATTCTGTTAGTTTGCCAAAAACCTGGTCAAGTGATGTAACTCTGCATAAACGTGTGCAGACTATGCACAGTTGTTCAATTTAGGGATTAAAATGCCTATCTAGCCTAGATATAGTCTATTTAGCCTAAATATAGGCTATCTAGGCTATTCTTCTGTTAGTTTGAGAAATAGCCTAGTCAAGTGATCTAACTCTGCGTAAACGCGTTATATAGTGCAGACTAAGCACAGTTGTTCAATTTAGGGATTAATATGCCTATCTAGCCTAGATATAGCCTATTTAGCCTAGATATAGTCTATTTAGCCTAAATATAGGCTATCTAGGCTATTTCTGTTAGTTTATTCTGTATATTGTGTTAGTTTGCCAAAAAGCCTAGTCAAGTGATGTAACTCTGCATAAACGCGTTATATAGTGCAGACTAAGCACAAATGTTCAATTTAGGGTTTAAAATGCCTATCTAGCCTAGATATAGTCTATTTAGCCTAAATATAGGCTATCTAGGCTATTCTTCTTCTAGTTTGAGAAATAGCCTAGTCAAGTGATGTAACTCTGCGTAAACACGTTATATAGTGCAGACTAAGCACAGTTGTTCAATTTAGAGTTTAAAATGCCTATCTAGCATAGATTATAGATTATCATATAGCATATAGATTATCATATAGATATAGCATAGATTATCTATTTAGCCTAAATATAGGCTATCTAGGCTATTTCTGTTAGTTTATTCTGTATATTCTGTCAGTTTGCCAAAAAGCCTATTCAAGTGATTTAACTCTGCATAAACGCGTTATATAGTGCAGACTAAGCACAGTTGTTCAATTCAGAGTTTAAAATGCCTATCTGGGCGAGATATAGTCTATTTAGCCTAAATATAGGCTATCTCGGCTATTCTTCTGCTAGTTTGAGAAATATCCTAGTCAAGTGAGTTAACTCTGCATAAACGCGTTATATAGTGCAGACTATGCACAGTTGTTCAATTTAGGGATTAAAATGCCTATCTAGCCTAGATATAGTCTATTTAGCCTAAATATAGGCTATCTAGGCTATTCTTCTGTTAGTTTGAGAAATAGCCTAGTCAAGTGATGTAACTCTGCATAAACGCGTTATATAGTGCAGACTAAGCACAGTTGCTCAATTTAGGGTTTAAAATGCCTATCTAGTCGAGATATAGTCGATTTAGCCTAAATATAGGCTATCTCAGCTATTCTTCTGCTAGTTTTAGAAATATCCTAGTCAAGTGAGTTAACTCTGCATAAACGCGTTATCTAGCGCAGACTAAGCACAAATGTTCAATTTAGGTTTTAAAATGCCTATCTATCCTAGATATAGTCTATTTAGCCTAGATATAGTCTATTTATCCTAAATATAGGCTATCTAGGCTATTTCTGTTAGTTTATTCTGTATATTCTGTTAGTTTGCCAAAAACCTGGTCAAGTGATGTAACTCTGCATAAACGTGTTATATAGTGCAGACTATGCAGAGTTGTTCAATTTAGGGATTAAAATGCCTATCTAGCCTAGATATAGTCTATTTAGTCTAAATATAGGCTATCTAGGCTATTCTTCTGTTAGTTTGAGAAATAGCCTAGTCAAGTGATGTTATATAGAGCAGACTAAGCACTGTTGCTCAATTTAGGGTTTAAAATGCCTATCTAGCCGATATATAGTCTATTTAGTCTATCTAGCCTAATTATAGTCTATTTAGCCTAAATATGGGCTATCTAGGCTATTCTTCTGTTAGTTTGAGAAATAGCCTAATCAAGTGATGTAACTCTGCGTAAACGCATTATATAGTGCAGACTAAGCACAGTTGTTCAATTTAGAGTTTAAAATGCCTATCTAGCCTAGATATAGTCTATTTAGCCTAGATATAGTCTATTTAGCCTAAATATAGGCTATCTAGGCTATTTCTGTTAGTTTATTCTGTATATTCTGTTAGTTTGCCAAAAAGCCTAGTCAAGTGATGTAACATTGCATAAACGCGTTATATAGTGCAGACTAAGCACAAGTGTTCAATTTAGGGATTAAAATGCCTATCTAGCCTAGATATAGTCTATTTAGCCTAAATAAAGGCTATCTAGGCTATTCTTCTGTTAGTTTGAGAAGTAGCCTAATCAAGTGATGTAACTCTGCGTAAACGCGTTATATAGTGCAGACTAAGCACAGTTGTTCAATTTAGAGTTTAAAATGCCTATCTAGCATAGATATAGTCTATTTAGCCTAGATATAGTCTATTTAGCCTAAATATAGGCTATCTAGGCTATTTCTGTTAGTTTATTCTGTATATTCTGTTAGTTTGCCAAAAAGCCTAGTCAAGTGATGTAACTTTGCATAAACGCGTTATATAGTGCAGACTAAGCACAGTTGTTCAATTTAGGGATTAAAATGCCTATCTAGCCTAGATATAGTCTATTTAGCCTAAATATAGGCTATCTCGGCTATTCTTCTGCTAGTTTGAGAAATATCCTAGTCAAGTGAGTTAACTCTGCATAAAGGCGATATATAGTGCAGACTATGCACAGTTGTTCAATTTAGGGTTTAAAATGCCTATCTAGCCTAGATATAGTCTATTTAGCCTAGATATAGTCTATTTAGCCTAAATATAGGCTATCTAGGCTATTTCTGTTAGTTTATTCTGTATATTCTGTCAGTTTGCTAAAAAAGCGTATTCAAGTGATGTAACTCTGCATAAACGCGTTATATAGTGCAGACTAAGCACAGTTGCTCAATTTAGGGTTTAAAATGCCTATCTAGACGATATATAGTCTATTTAGCCTAAATATAGGCTATCTCGGCTATTCTTCTGCTAGTTTGAGAAATATCCTAGTCAAGTGAGTTAATTTTGCATAAACGCGTTATATAGTGCAGACTAAGCACAAATGTTCAGTTTAGGGTTTAAAATGCCTATCTAGCCTAGATATAGTCTATTTAGCCTAAATATAGGCTATCTAGGCTATTCTTCTGTTAGTTTGAGAAATAGCCTAATCAAGTGATGTAACTCTGCGTAAACGCGTTATATAGTGCAGACTAAGCACAGTTGTTCAATTTAGGGATTAAAATGCCTATCTATCCTAGATATAGTCTATTTAGCCTAGATATAGTCTATTTAGCCTAAATATAGGCTATCTAGGCTATTTCTGTTAGTTTATTCTGTATATTCTGTTAGTTTGCCAAAAACCTGGTCAAGTGATGTAACTCTGCATAAACGTGTTATATACTGCAGACTATGCACAGTTGTTCAATTTAGGGATTAAAATGCCTATCTAGCCTAGATATAGTCTATTTAGCCTAAATATAGGCTATCTAGGCTATTCTTCTGTTAGTTTGAGAAATAGCCTAGTCAAGTGATCTAACTCTGCGTAAACGCGTTATATAGTGCAGACTAAGCACAGTTGTTCAATTTAGGGATTAATATGCCTATCTAGCCTAGATATAGCCTATTTAGCCTAGATATAGTCTATTTAGCCTAAATATAGGCTATCTAGGCTATTTCTGTTAGTTTATTCTGTATATTGTGTTAGTTTGCCAAAAAGCCTAGTCAAGTGATGTAACTCTGCATAAACGCGTTATATAGTGCAGACTAAGCACAAATGTTCAATTTAGGGTTTAAAATGCCTATCTAGCCTAGATATAGTCTATTTAGCCTAAATATAGGCTATCTAGGCTATTCTTCTTCTAGTTTGAGAAATAGCCTAGTCAAGTGATGTAACTCTGCGTAAACGCGTTATATAGTGCAGACTAAGCACAGTTGTTCAATTTAGAGTTTAAAATGCCTATCTAGCATAGATATAGTCTATTTAGCCTAAATATAGGCTAACTAGGCTATTTCTGTTAGTTTATTCTGTATATTCTGTCAGTTTGCCAAAAAGCCTATTCAAGTGATTTAACTCTGCATAAACGCGTTATATAGTGCAGACTAAGCACAGTTGTTCAATTCAGAGTTTAAAATGCCTATCTGGGCGAGATATAGTCTATTTAGCCTAAATATAGACTATCTCGGCTATTCTTCTGCTAGTTTGAGAAATATCCTAGTCAAGTGAGTTAACTCTGCATAAACGCGTTATATAGTGCAGACTATGCACAGTTGTTCAATTTAGGGATTAAAATGCCTATCTAGCCTAGATATAGTCTATTTAGCCTAAATATAGGCTATCTAGGCTATTCTTCTGTTAGTTTGAGAAATAGCCTAGTCAAGTGATGTAACTCTGCATAAACGCGTTATATAGTGCAGACTAAGCACAGTTGCTCAATTTAGGGTTTAAAATGCCTATCTAGACGATATATAGTCTATTTAGCCTAAATATAGGCTATCTCGGCTATTCTTCTGCTAGTTTGAGAAATATCCTAGTCAAGTGAGTTAATTTTGCATAAACGCGTTATATAGTGCAGACTAAGCACAAATGTTCAGTTTAGGGTTTAAAATGCCTATCTAGCCTAGATATAGTCTATTTAGCCTAAATATAGGCTATCTAGGCTATTCTTCTGTTAGTTTGAGAAATAGCCTAATCAAGTGATGTAACTCTGCGTAAACGCGTTATATAGTGCAGACTAAGCACAGTTGTTCAATTTAGGGATTAAAATGCCTATCTATCCTAGATATAGTCTATTTAGCCTAGATATAGTCTATTTAGCCTAAATATAGGCTATCTAGGCTATTTCTGTTAGTTTAATCTGTATATTCTGTTAGTTTGCCAAAAACCTGGTCAAGTGATGTAACTCTGCATAAACGTGTGCAGACTATGCACAGTTGTTCAATTTAGGGATTAAAATGCCTATCTAGCCTAGATATAGTCTATTTAGCCTAAATATAGGCTATCTAGGCTATTCTTCTGTTAGTTTGAGAAATAGCCTAGTCAAGTGATCTAACTCTGCGTAAACGCGTTATATAGTGCAGACTAAGCACAGTTGTTCAATTTAGGGATTAATATGCCTATCTAGCCTAGATATAGCCTATTTAGCCTAGATATAGTCTATTTAGCCTAAATATAGGCTATCTAGGCTATTTCTGTTAGTTTATTCTGTATATTGTGTTAGTTTGCCAAAAAGCCTAGTCAAGTGATGTAACTCTGCATAAACGCGTTATATAGTGCAGACTAAGCACAAATGTTCAATTTAGGGTTTAAAATGCCTATCTAGCCTAGATATAGTCTATTTAGCCTAAATATAGGCTATCTAGGCTATTCTTCTTCTAGTTTGAGAAATAGCCTAGTCAAGTGATGTAACTCTGCGTAAACACGTTATATAGTGCAGACTAAGCACAGTTGTTCAATTTAGAGTTTAAAATGCCTATCTAGCATAGATTATAGATTATCATATAGCATATAGATTATCATATAGATATAGCATAGATTATCTATTTAGCCTAAATATAGGCTATCTAGGCTATTTCTGTTAGTTTATTCTGTATATTCTGTCAGTTTGCCAAAAAGCCTATTCAAGTGATTTAACTCTGCATAAACGCGTTATATAGTGCAGACTAAGCACAGTTGTTCAATTCAGAGTTTAAAATGCCTATCTGGGCGAGATATAGTCTATTTAGCCTAAATATAGGCTATCTCGGCTATTCTTCTGCTAGTTTGAGAAATATCCTAGTCAAGTGAGTTAACTCTGCATAAACGCGTTATATAGTGCAGACTATGCACAGTTGTTCAATTTAGGGATTAAAATGCCTATCTAGCCTAGATATAGTCTATTTAGCCTAAATATAGGCTATCTAGGCTATTCTTCTGTTAGTTTGAGAAATAGCCTAGTCAAGTGATGTAACTCTGCATAAACGCGTTATATAGTGCAGACTAAGCACAGTTGCTCAATTTAGGGTTTAAAATGCCTATCTAGTCGAGATATAGTCGATTTAGCCTAAATATAGGCTATCTCAGCTATTCTTCTGCTAGTTTTAGAAATATCCTAGTCAAGTGAGTTAACTCTGCATAAACGCGTTATCTAGCGCAGACTAAGCACAAATGTTCAATTTAGGTTTTAAAATGCCTATCTATCCTAGATATAGTCTATTTAGCCTAGATATAGTCTATTTAGCCTAAATATAGGCTATCTAGGCTATTTCTGTTAGTTTATTCTGTATATTCTGTTAGTTTGCCAAAAACCTGGTCAAGTGATGTAACTCTGCATAAACGTGTTATATAGTGCAGACTATGCAGAGTTGTTCAATTTAGGGATTAAAATGCCTATCTAGCCTAGATATAGTCTATTTAGTCTAAATATAGGCTATCTAGGCTATTCTTCTGTTAGTTTGAGAAATAGCCTAGTCAAGTGATGTTATATAGAGCAGACTAAGCACTGTTGCTCAATTTAGGGTTTAAAATGCCTATCTAGCCGATATATAGTCTATTTAGTCTATCTAGCCTAATTATAGTCTATTTAGCCTAAATATGGGCTATCTAGGCTATTCTTCTGTTAGTTTGAGAAATAGCCTAATCAAGTGATGTAACTCTGCGTAAACGCATTATATAGTGCAGACTAAGCACAGTTGTTCAATTTAGAGTTTAAAATGCCTATCTAGCCTAGATATAGTCTATTTAGCCTAGATATAGTCTATTTAGCCTAAATATAGGCTATCTAGGCTATTTCTGTTAGTTTATTCTGTATATTCTGTTAGTTTGCCAAAAAGCCTAGTCAAGTGATGTAACATTGCATAAACGCGTTATATAGTGCAGACTAAGCACAAGTGTTCAATTTAGGGATTAAAATGCCTATCTAGCCTAGATATAGTCTATTTAGCCTAAATAAAGGCTATCTAGGCTATTCTTCTGTTAGTTTGAGAAGTAGCCTAATCAAGTGATGTAACTCTGCGTAAACGCGTTATATAGTGCAGACTAAGCACAGTTGTTCAATTTAGAGTTTAAAATGCCTATCTAGCATAGATATAGTCTATTTAGCCTAGATATAGTCTATTTAGCCTAAATATAGGCTATCTAGGCTATTTCTGTTAGTTTATTCTGTATATTCTGTTAGTTTGCCAAAAAGCCTAGTCAAGTGATGTAACTTTGCATAAACGCGTTATATAGTGCAGACTAAGCACAGTTGTTCAATTTAGGGATTAAAATGCCTATCTAGCCTAGATATAGTCTATTTAGCCTAAATATAGGCTATCTCGGCTATTCTTCTGCTAGTTTGAGAAATATCCTAGTCAAGTGAGTTAACTCTGCATAAAGGCGATATATAGTGCAGACTATGCACAGTTGTTCAATTTAGGGTTTAAAATGCCTATCTAGCCTAGATATAGTCTATTTAGCCTAGATATAGTCTATTTAGCCTAAATATAGGCTATCTAGGCTATTTCTGTTAGTTTATTCTGTATATTCTGTCAGTTTGCTAAAAAAGCGTATTCAAGTGATGTAACTCTGCATAAACGCGTTATATAGTGCAGACTAAGCACAGTTGCTCAATTTAGGGTTTAAAATGCCTATCTAGACGATATATAGTCTATTTAGCCTAAATATAGGCTATCTCGGCTATTCTTCTGCTAGTTTGAGAAATATCCTAGTCAAGTGAGTTAATTTTGCATAAACGCGTTATATAGTGCAGACTAAGCACAAATGTTCAGTTTAGGGTTTAAAATGCCTATCTAGCCTAGATATAGTCTATTTAGCCTAAATATAGGCTATCTAGGCTATTCTTCTGTTAGTTTGAGAAATAGCCTAATCAAGTGATGTAACTCTGCGTAAACGCGTTATATAGTGCAGACTAAGCACAGTTGTTCAATTTAGGGATTAAAATGCCTATCTATCCTAGATATAGTCTATTTAGCCTAGATATAGTCTATTTAGCCTAAATATAGGCTATCTAGGCTATTTCTGTTAGTTTATTCTGTATATTCTGTTAGTTTGCCAAAAACCTGGTCAAGTGATGTAACTCTGCATAAACGTGTTATATACTGCAGACTATGCACAGTTGTTCAATTTAGGGATTAAAATGCCTATCTAGCCTAGATATAGTCTATTTAGCCTAAATATAGGCTATCTAGGCTATTCTTCTGTTAGTTTGAGAAATAGCCTAGTCAAGTGATCTAACTCTGCGTAAACGCGTTATATAGTGCAGACTAAGCACAGTTGTTCAATTTAGGGATTAATATGCCTATCTAGCCTAGATATAGCCTATTTAGCCTAGATATAGTCTATTTAGCCTAAATATAGGCTATCTAGGCTATTTCTGTTAGTTTATTCTGTATATTGTGTTAGTTTGCCAAAAAGCCTAGTCAAGTGATGTAACTCTGCATAAACGCGTTATATAGTGCAGACTAAGCACAAATGTTCAATTTAGGGTTTAAAATGCCTATCTAGCCTAGATATAGTCTATTTAGCCTAAATATAGGCTATCTAGGCTATTCTTCTTCTAGTTTGAGAAATAGCCTAGTCAAGTGATGTAACTCTGCGTAAACGCGTTATATAGTGCAGACTAAGCACAGTTGTTCAATTTAGAGTTTAAAATGCCTATCTAGCATAGATATAGTCTATTTAGCCTAAATATAGGCTATCTAGGCTATTTCTGTTAGTTTATTCTGTATATTCTGTCAGTTTGCCAAAAAGCCTATTCAAGTGATTTAACTCTGCATAAACGCGTTATATAGTGCAGACTAAGCACAGTTGTTCAATTCAGAGTTTAAAATGCCTATCTGGGCGAGATATAGTCTATTTAGCCTAAATATAGGCTATCTCGGCTATTCTTCTGCTAGTTTGAGAAATATCCTAGTCAAGTGAGTTAACTCTGCATAAACGCGTTATATAGTGCAGACTATGCACAGTTGTTCAATTTAGGGATTAAAATGCCTATCTAGCCTAGATATAGTCTATTTAGCCTAAATATAGGCTATCTAGGCTATTCTTCTGTTAGTTTGAGAAATAGCCTAGTCAAGTGATGTAACTCTGCATAAACGCGTTATATAGTGCAGACTAAGCACAGTTGCTCAATTTAGGGTTTAAAATGCCTATCTAGACGATATATAGTCTATTTAGCCTAAATATAGGCTATCTCGGCTATTCTTCTGCTAGTTTGAGAAATATCCTAGTCAAGTGAGTTAATTTTGCATAAACGCGTTATATAGTGCAGACTAAGCACAAATGTTCAGTTTAGGGTTTAAAATGCCTATCTAGCCTAGATATAGTCTATTTAGCCTAAATATAGGCTATCTAGGCTATTCTTCTGTTAGTTTGAGAAATAGCCTAATCAAGTGATGTAACTCTGCGTAAACGCGTTATATAGTGCAGACTAAGCACAGTTGTTCAATTTAGGGATTAAAATGCCTATCTATCCTAGATATAGTCTATTTAGCCTAGATATAGTCTATTTAGCCTAAATATAGGCTATCTAGGCTATTTCTGTTAGTTTATTCTGTATATTCTGTTAGTTTGCCAAAAACCTGGTCAAGTGATGTAACTCTGCATAAACGTGTTATATACTGCAGACTACGCACAGTTGTTCAATTTAGGGATTAAAATGCCTATCTAGCCTAGATATAGTCTATTTAGCCTAAATATAGGCTATCTAGGCTATTCTTCTGTTAGTTTGAGAAATAGCCTAGTCAAGTGATCTAACTCTGCGTAAACGCGTTATATAGTGCAGACTAAGCACAGTTGTTCAATTTAGGGATTAATATGCCTATCTAGCCTAGATATAGCCTATTTAGCCTAGATATAGTCTATTTAGCCTAAATATAGGCTATCTAGGCTATTTCTGTTAGTTTATTCTGTATATTCTGTTAGTTTGCCAAAAAACCTGGTCAAGTGATGTAACTCTGCATAAACGTGTTATATAGTGCAGACTATGCACAGTTGTTCAATTTAGGGATTAAAATGCCTATCTAGCCTAGATATAGTCTATTTAGCCTAAATATAGGCTATCTAGGCTATTCTTCTGTTAGTTTGAGAAATAGCCTAGTCAAGTGATGTAACTCTGCATAAACGCGTTATATAGTGCAGACTAAGCACAGTTGCTCAATTTAGGGTTTAAAATGCCTATCTAGTCGAGATATAGTCGATTTAGCCTAAATATAGGCTATCTAGGCTATTTCTGTTAGTTTATTCTGTATATTCTGTTAGTTTGCCAAAAACCTGGTCAAGTGATGTAACTCTGCATAAACGTGTTATATAGTGCAGACTATGCAGAGTTGTTCAATTTAGGGATTAAAATGCCTATCTAGCCTAGATATAGTCTATTTAGTCTAAATATAGGCTATCTAGGCTATTCTTCTGTTAGTTTGAGAAATAGCCTAGTCAAGTGATGTTATATAGAGCAGACTAAGCACTGTTGCTCAATTTAGGGTTTAAAATGCCTATCTAGTCGAGATATAGTCGATTTAGCCTAAATATAGGCTATCTAGGCTATTTCTGTTAGTTTATTCTGTATATTCTGTTAGTTTGCCAAAAACCTGGTCAAGTGATGTAACTCTGCATAAACGTGTTATATAGTGCAGACTATGCAGAGTTGTTCAATTTAGGGATTAAAATGCCTATCTAGCCTAGATATAGTCTATTTAGCCTAAATATAGGCTATCTAGGCTATTCTTCTGTTAGTTTGAGAAATAGCCTAATCAAGTGATGTAACTCTGCGTAAACGCGTTATATAGTGCAGACTAAGCACAGTTGTTCAATTTAGGGATTAAAATGCCTATCTATCCTAGATATAGTCTATTTAGCCTAGATATAGTCTATTTAGCCTAAATATAGGCTATCTAGGCTATTTCTGTTAGTTTATTCTGTATATTCTGTTAGTTTGCCAAAAACCTGGTCAAGTGATGTAACTCTGCATAAACGTGTTATATACTGCAGACTATGCACAGTTGTTCAATTTAGGGATTAAAATGCCTATCTAGCCTAGATATAGTCTATTTAGCCTAAATATAGGCTATCTAGGCTATTCTTCTTCTAGTTTGAGAAATAGCCTAGTCAAGTGATGTAACTCTGCGTAAACGCGTTATATAGTGCAGACTAAGCACAGTTGTTCAATTTAGAGTTTAAAATGCCTATCTGGGCGAGATATAGTCTATTTAGCCTAAATATAGGCTATCTCGGCTATTCTTCTGCTAGTTTGAGAAATATCCTAGTCAAGTGAGTTAACTCTGCATAAACGCGTTATATAGTGCAGACTATGCACAGTTGTTCAATTTAGGGATTAAAATGCCTATCTAGCCTAGATATAGTCTATTTAGCCTAAATATAGGCTATCTAGGCTATTCTTCTTCTAGTTTGAGAAATAGCCTAGTCAAGTGATGTAACTCTGCGTAAACGCGTTATATAGTGCAGACTAAGCACAGTTGTTCAATTTAGAGTTTAAAATGCCTATCTAGCCTAGATATAGTCTATTTAGCCTAAATATAGGCTATCTAGGCTATTCTTCTGTTAGTTTGAGAAATAGCCTAGTCAAGTGATGTAACTCTGCATAAACGCGTTATATAGTGCAGACTAAGCACAGTTGCTCAATTTAGGGTTTAAAATGCCTATCTAGCCGTCTATTTAGCCTAAATATAGGCTATCTCGGCTATTCTTCTGCTAGTTTGAGAAATATCGTAGTCAAGTGAGTTAACTTTGCATAAACGCGTTATATAGTGCAGACTAAGCACAAATGTTCAGTTTAGGGTTTAAAATGCCTATCTATCCTAGATATAGTCTATTTAGCCTAGATATAGTCTATTTAGCCTAAATATAGGCTATCTAGGCTATTTCTGTTAGTTTATTCTGTATATTCTGTTAGTTTGCCAAAAAACCTGGTCAAGTGATGTAACTCTGCATAAACGTGTTATATAGTGCAGACTATGCACAGTTGTTCAATTTAGGGATTAAAATGCCTATCTAGCCTAGATATAGTCTATTTAGCCTAAATATAGGCTATCTAGGCTATTCTTCTGTTAGTTTGAGAAATAGCCTAGTCAAGTGATGTAACTCTGCATAAACGCGTTATATAGTGCAGACTAAGCACAGTTGCTCAATTTAGGGTTTAAAATGCCTATCTAGTCGAGATATAGTCGATTTAGCCTAAATATAGGCTATCTCGGCTATTCTTCTGCTAGTTTGAGAAATATCCTAGTCAAGTGAGTTAACTCTGCATAAACGCGTTATCTAGCGCAGACTAAGCACAAATGTTCAATTTAGGTTTTAAAATGCCTATCTATCCTAGATATAGTCTATTTAGCCTAGATATAGTCTATTTAGCCTAAATATAGGCTATCTAGGCTATTTCTGTTAGTTTATTCTGTATATTCTGTTAGTTTGCCAAAAACCTGGTCCAGTGATGTAACTCTGCATAAACGTGTTATATAGTGCAGACTATGCAGAGTTGTTCAATTTAGGGATTAAAATGCCTATCTAGCCTAGATATAGTCTATTTAGTCTAAATATAGGCTATCTAGGCTATTCTTCTGTTAGTTTGAGAAATAGCCTAGTCAAGTGATGTTATATAGAGCAGACTAAGCACTGTTGCTCAATTTAGGGTTTAAAATGCCTATCTAGCCGATATATAGTCTATTTAGTCTATCTAGCCTAATTATAGTCTATTTAGCCTAAATATGGGCTATCTAGGCTATTCTTCTGTTAGTTTGAGAAATAGCCTAATCAAATGATGTAACTCTGCGTAAACGCATTATATAGTGCAGACTAAGCACAGTTGTTCAATTTAGAGTTTAAAATGCCTATCTAGGCTAGGTATAGTCTATTTAGCCTAGATATAGTCTATTTAGCCTAAATATAGGCTATCTAGGTTATTTCTGTTAGTTTATTCTGTATATTCTGTTAGTTTTCCAAAAAGCCTATTCAAGTGATGTAACTCTGCATAAACGCGTTATATAGTGCAGACTAAGCACAGTTGTTCAATTTAGAGTTTAAAATGCCTATCTAGCCGAGATATAGTCTATTTAGCCTAAATATCTAGCCGAGATATAGTCTATTTAGCCTAAATATAGGCTATCTCGGCTATTCTTCTGCTAGTTTGAGAAATATCCTAGTCAAGTGAGTTAACTCTGCATAAACGCGTTATCTAGCGCAGACTAAGCACAAATGTTCAATTTAGGTTTTAAAATGCCTATCTATCCTAGATATAGTCTATTTAGCCTAGATATAGACTATTTAGCCTAAATATAGGCTATCTAGGCTATTTCTGTTAGTTTATTCTGTATATTCTGTTAGTTTGCCAAAAAACTTGGTCAAGTGATGTAACTCTGCATAAACGTGTTATATAGTGCAGACTATGCACAGTTGTTCAATTTAGGGATTAAAATGCCTATCTAGCCTAGATATAGTCTATTTAGCCTAAATATAGGCTATCTCGGCTATTCTTCTGCTAGTTTGAGAAATATCCTAGTCAAGTAAGTTAACTTTGCATAAACGCGTTATATAGTGCAGACTAAGCACAAATGTTCAGTTTAGGGTTTAAAATGCCTATCTAGCCTAGATATAGTCTATTTAGCCTAAATATAGGCTATCTAGGCTATTCTTCTGTTAGTTTGAGAAATAGCCTAATCAAGTGATGTAACTCTGCGTAAACGCGTTATATAGTGCAGACTAAGCACAGTTGTTCAATTTAGGGATTAATATGCCTATCTAGCCTAGATATAGCCTATTTAGCCTAGATATAGTCTATTTAGCCTAAATATAGGCTATCTAGGCTATTTCTGTTAGTTTATTCTGTATATTGTGTTAGTTTGCCAAAAAGCCTAGTCAAGTGATGTAACTCTGCATAAACGCGTTATATAGTGCAGACTAAGCACAAATGTTCAATTTAGGGTTTAAAATGCCTATCTAGCCTAGATATAGTCTATTTAGCCTAAATATAGGCTATCTAGGCTATTCTTCTTCTAGTTTGAGAAATAGCCTAGTCAAGTGATGTAACTCTGCGTAAACGCGTTATATAGTGCAGACTAAGCACAGTTGTTCAATTTAGAGTTTAAAATGCCTATCTGGGCGAGATATAGTCTATTTAGCCTAAATATAGGCTATCTCGGCTATTCTTCTGCTAGTTTGAGAAATATCCTAGTCAAGTGAGTTAACTCTGCATAAACGCGTTATATAGTGCAGACTATGCACAGTTGTTCCAATTTAGGGATTAAAATGCCTATCTAGCCTAGATATAGTCTATTTAGCCTAAATATAGGCTATCTAGGCTATTCTTCTTCTAGTTTGAGAAATAGCCTAGTCAAGTGATGTAACTCTGCGTAAACGCGTTATATAGTGCAGACTAAGCACAGTTGTTCAATTTAGAGTTTAAAATGCCTATCTAGCATAGATATAGTCTATTTAGCCTAAATATAGGCTATCTAGGCTATTTCTGTTAGTTTATTCTGTATATTCTGTCAGTTTGCCAAAAAGCCTATTCAAGTGATTTAACTCTGCATAAACGCGTTATATAGTGCAGACTAAGCACAGTTGTTCAATTCAGAGTTTAAAATGCCTATCTGGGCGAGATATAGTCTATTTAGCCTAAATATAGGCTATCTCGGCTATTCTTCTGCTAGTTTGAGAAATATCCTAGTCAAGTGAGTTAACTCTGCATAAACGCGTTATATAGTGCAGACTATGCACAGTTGTTCAATTTAGGGATTAAAATGCCTACCTAGCCTAGATATAGTCTATTTAGCCTAAATATAGGCTATCTAGGCTATTCTTCTGTTAGTTTGAGAAATAGCCTAGTCAAGTGATGTAACTCTGCATAAACGCGTTATATAGTGCAGACTAAGCACAGTTGCTCAATTTAGGGTTTAAAATGCCTATCTAGCCGTCTATTTAGCCTAAATATAGGCTATCTCGGCTATTCTTCTGCTAGTTTGAGAAATATCGTAGTCAAGTGAGTTAACTTTGCATAAACGCGTTATATAGTGCAGACTAAGCACAAATGTTCAGTTTAGGGTTTAAAATGCCTATCTATCCTAGATATAGTCTATTTAGCCTAGATATAGTCTATTTAGCCTAAATATAGGCTATCTAGGCTATTTCTGTTAGTTTATTCTGTATATTCTGTTAGTTTGCCAAAAAACCTGGTCAAGTGATGTAACTGTGCATAAACGTGTTATATAGTGCAGACTATGCACAGTTGTTCAATTTAGGGATTAAAATGCCTATCTAGCCTAGATATAGTCTATTTAGCCTAAATATAGGCTATCTAGGCTATTCTTCTGTTAGTTTGAGAAATAGCCTAGTCAAGTGATGTAACTCTGCATAAACGCGTTATATAGTGCAGACTAAGCACAGTTGCTCAATTTAGGGTTTAAAATGCCTATCTAGTCGAGATATAGTCGATTTAGCCTAAATATAGGCTATCTCGGCTATTCTTCTGCTAGTTTGAGAAATATCCTAGTCAAGTGAGTTAACTCTGCATAAACGCGTTATCTAGCGCAGACTAAGCACAAATGTTCAATTTAGGTTTTAAAATGCCTATCTATCCTAGATATAGTCTATTTAGCCTAGATATAGTCTATTTAGCCTAAATATAGGCTATCTAGGCTATTTCTGTTAGTTTATTCTGTATATTCTGTTAGTTTGCCAAAAACCTGGTCCAGTGATGTAACTCTGCATAAACGTGTTATATAGTGCAGACTATGCAGAGTTGTTCAATTTAGGGATTAAAATGCCTATCTAGCCTAGATATAGTCTATTTAGTCTAAATATAGGCTATCTAGGCTATTCTTCTGTTAGTTTGAGAAATAGCCTAGTCAAGTGATGTTATATAGAGCAGACTAAGCACTGTTGCTCAATTTAGGGTTTAAAATGCCTATCTAGCCGATATATAGTCTATTTAGTCTATCTAGCCTAATTATAGTCTATTTAGCCTAAATATGGGCTATCTAGGCTATTCTTCTGTTAGTTTGAGAAATAGCCTAATCAAATGATGACTCTGCGTAAACGCATTATATAGTGCAGACTAAGCACAGTTGTTCAATTTAGAGTTTAAAATGCCTATCTAGGCTAGGTATAGTCTATTTAGCCTAGATATAGTCTATTTAGCCTAAATATAGGCTATCTAGGTTATTTCTGTTAGTTTATTCTGTATATTCTGTTAGTTTTCCAAAAAGCCTATTCAAGTGATGTAACTCTGCATAAACGCGTTATATAGTGCAGACTAAGCACAGTTGTTCAATTTAGAGTTTAAAATGCCTATCTAGCCGAGATATAGTCTATTTAGCCTAAATATCTAGCCGAGATATAGTCTATTTAGCCTAAATATAGGCTATCTCGGCTATTCTTCTGCTAGTTTGAGAAATATCCTAGTCAAGTGAGTTAACTCTGCATAAACGCGTTATCTAGCGCAGACTAAGCACAAATGTTCAATTTAGGTTTTAAAATGCCTATCTATCCTAGATATAGTCTATTTAGCCTAGATATAGACTATTTAGCCTAAATATAGGCTATCTAGGCTATTTCTGTTAGTTTATTCTGTATATTCTGTTAGTTTGCCAAAAAACTTGGTCAAGTGATGTAACTCTGCATAAACGTGTTATATAGTGCAGACTATGCACAGTTGTTCAATTTAGGGATTAAAATGCCTATCTAGCCTAGATATAGTCTATTTAGCCTAAATATAGGCTATCTCGGCTATTCTTCTGCTAGTTTGAGAAATATCCTAGTCAAGTGAGTTAACTCTGCATAAACGCGTTATATAGTGCAGACTATGCACAGTTGTTCAATTTAGGGATTAAAATGCCTATCTAGCCTAGATATAGTCTATTTAGCCTAAATATAGGCTATCTAGGCTATTCTTCTGTTAGTTTGAGAAATAGCCTAGTCAAGTGATGTAACTCTGCATAAACGCGTTATATAGTGCAGACTAAGCACAGTTGCTCAATTTAGGGTTTAAAATGCCTATCTAGACGATATATAGTCTATTTAGCCTAAATATAGGCTATCTCGGCTATTCTTCTGCTAGTTTGAGAAATATCCTAGTCAAGTGAGTTAATTTTGCATAAACGCGTTATATAGTGCAGACTAAGCACAAATGTTCAGTTTAGGGTTTAAAATGCCTATCTAGCCTAGATATAGTCTATTTAGCCTAAATATAGGCTATCTAGGCTATTCTTCTGTTAGTTTGAGAAATAGCCTAATCAAGTGATGTAACTCTGCGTAAACGCGTTATATAGTGCAGACTAAGCACAGTTGTTCAATTTACGGATTAAAATGCCTATCTATCCTAGATATAGTCTATTTAGCCTAGATATAGTCTATTTAGCCTAGATATAGTCTATTTAGCCTAAATATAGGCTATCTAGGCTATTTCTGTTAGTTTATTCTGTATATTCTGTTAGTTTGCCAAAAACCTGGTCAAGTGATGTAACTCTGCATAAACGTGTTATATACTGCAGACTATGCACAGTTGTTCAATTTAGGGATTAAAATGCCTATCTAGCCTAGATATAGTCTATTTAGCCTAAATATAGGCTATCTAGGCTATTCTTCTGTTAGTTTGAGAAATAGCCTAGTCAAGTTATCTAACTCTGCGTAAACGCGTTATATAGTGCAGACTAAGCACAGTTGTTCAATTTAGGGATTAATATGCCTATCTAGCCTAGATATAGCCTATTTAGCCTAGATATAGTCTATTTAGCCTAAATATAGGCTATCTAGGCTATTTCTGTTAGTTTATTCTGTATATTGTGTTAGTTTGCCAAAAAGCCTAGTCAAGTGATGTAACTCTGCATAAACGCGTTATATAGTGCAGACTAAGCACAAATGTTCAATTTAGGGTTTAAAATGCCTATCTAGCCTAGATATAGTCTATTTAGCCTAAATATAGGCTATCTAGGCTATTCTTCTTCTAGTTTGAGAAATAGCCTAGTCAAGTGATGTAACTCTGCGTAAACGCGTTATATAGTGCAGACTAAGCACAGTTGTTCAATTTAGAGTTTAAAATGCCTATCTAGCATAGATATAGTCTATTTAGCCTAAATATAGGCTATCTAGGCTATTTCTGTTAGTTTATTCTGTATATTCTGTCAGTTTGCCAAAAAGCCTATTCAAGTGATTTAACTCTGCATAAACGCGTTATATAGTGCAGACTAAGCACAGTTGTTCAATTCAGAGTTTAAAATGCCTATCTGGGCGAGATATAGTCTATTTAGCCTAAATATAGGCTATCTCGGCTATTCTTCTGCTAGTTTGAGAAATATCCTAGTCAAGTGAGTTAACTCTGCATAAACGCGTTATATAGTGCAGACTATGCACAGTTGTTTAATTTAGGGATTAAAATGCCTATCTAGCCTAGATATAGTCTATTTAGCCTAAATATAGGCTATCTAGGCTATTCTTCTCTTAGTTTGAGAAATAGCCTAGTCAAGTGATGTAACTCTGCATAAACGCGTTATATAGTGCAGACTAAGCACAGTTGCTCAATTTAGAGTTTAAAATGCCTATCTAGCCTAGATATAGTCTATTTAGCCTAGATATAGTCTATTTAGCCTAAATATAGGCTATCTAGGCTATTTCTGTTAGTTTATTCTGTATATTCTGTCAGTTTGCTAAAAAAGCGTATTCAAGTGATGTAACTCTGCATAAACGCGTTATATAGTGCAGACTAAGCACAGTTGCTCAATTTAGGGTTTAAAATGCCTATCTAGACGATATATAGTCTATTTAGCCTAAATATAGGCTATCTCGGCTATTCTTCTGCTAGTTTGAGAAATATCCTAGTCAAGTGAGTTAATTTTGCATAAACGCGTTATATAGTGCAGACTAAGCACAAATGTTCAGTTTAGGGTTTAAAATGCCTATCTAGCCTAGATATAGTCTATTTAGCCTAAATATAGGCTATCTAGGCTATTCTTCTGTTAGTTTGAGAAATAGCCTAATCAAGTGATGTAACTCTGCGTAAACGCGTTATATAGTGCAGACTAAGCACAGTTGTTCAATTTAGGGATTAAAATGCCTATCTATCCTAGATATAGTCTATTTAGCCTAGATATAGTCTATTTAGCCTAAATATAGGCTATCTAGGCTATTTCTGTTAGTTTATTCTGTATATTCTGTTAGTTTGCCAAAAACCTGGTCAAGTGATGTAACTCTGCATAAACGTGTTATATACTGCAGACTATGCACAGTTGTTCAATTTAGGGATTAAAATGCCTATCTAGCCTAGATATAGTCTATTTAGCCTAAATATAGGCTATCTAGGCTATTCTTCTGTTAGTTTGAGAAATAGCCTAGTCAAGTGATCTAACTCTGCGTAAACGCGTTATATAGTGCAGACTAAGCACAGTTGTTCAATTTAGGGATTAATATGCCTATCTAGCCTAGATATAGCCTATTTAGCCTAGATATAGTCTATTTAGCCTAAATATAGGCTATCTAGGCTATTTCTGTTAGTTTATTCTGTATATTGTGTTAGTTTGCCAAAAAGCCTAGTCAAGTGATGTAACTCTGCATAAACGCGTTATATAGTGCAGACTAAGCACAAATGTTCAATTTAGGGTTTAAAATGCCTATCTAGCCTAGATATAGTCTATTTAGCCTAAATATAGGCTATCTAGGCTATTCTTCTTCTAGTTTGAGAAATAGCCTAGTCAAGTGATGTAACTCTGCGTAAACGCGTTATATAGTGCAGACTAAGCACAGTTGTTCAATTTAGAGTTTAAAATGCCTATCTAGCATAGATATAGTCTATTTAGCCTAAATATAGGCTAACTAGGCTATTTCTGTTAGTTTATTCTGTATATTCTGTCAGTTTGCCAAAAAGCCTATTCAAGTGATTTAACTCTGCATAAACGCGTTATATAGTGCAGACTAAGCACAGTTGTTCAATTCAGAGTTTAAAATGCCTATCTGGGCGAGATATAGTCTATTTAGCCTAAATATAGACTATCTCGGCTATTCTTCTGCTAGTTTGAGAAATATCCTAGTCAAGTGAGTTAACTCTGCATAAACGCGTTATATAGTGCAGACTATGCACAGTTGTTCAATTTAGGGAT
This sequence comes from Maratus speciosus, assembly GCA_963932465.1. Lineage (NCBI taxonomy): Eukaryota > Metazoa > Arthropoda > Arachnida > Araneae > Salticidae > Maratus > Maratus speciosus. Next base: position 229,336 of record CAWVRF010001549.1, read on the forward strand.
TAAAATGCCTATCTAGCCTAGATATAGTCTATTTAGCCTAAATATAGGCTATCTAGGCTATTCTTCTGTTAGTTTGAGAAATAGCCTAGTCAAGTGATGTAACTCTGCATAAACGCGTTATATAGTGCAGACTAAGCACAGTTGCTCAATTTAGGGTTTAAAATGCCTATCTAGACGATATATAGTCTATTTAGCCTAATATAGGCTATCTCGGCTATTCTTCTGCTAGTTTGAGAAATATCCTAGTCAAGTGAGTTAATTTTGCATAAAC
>CAWVRF010001550.1:0-56000 GCA_963932465.1 Maratus speciosus
CATTGAAAATAGTCTCGATAGACATCGCCTTTAAAAAACGCGAAATAGTATAAATCCGTAAACAAATTCAAAAAAATCACGCGTGGAGCACAGATTATGAAACAATTTCCCGCACAATGAGAATAGCCTCAATAAACATCGCCTTTAAATAACGCGAAATAGTATAAAGACGTAAACAAATTGGAAAAAATCACGCGTTGAGCACAGATTATGAAACTATTTCCAGCACATTGAGTATAGCCTTGAGAGACATCACCTTTAAATAACGCGAAATAGTATAAAATGTAATAATTAGTATAAACAAATTGAAAAAATAATCACGCTTGGAGCATAGATTGTGAAACAATATCCAGCACATTGAAAATAGTCTCGATAGACATCGCCTTTAAATATCGCGGAATGGTATAAATCCGTAAAAAAATTCAAAAAAATCACGCGTGGAGCACAAATTATGAAACAATTTCCAGCACATTGAGAATAGCCTCGATAGACATCACCTTTAAATAACGCGAAATATTATAAATCTGTAAAAAAATTGAAAAAAAATCACGCTTTGAGCATGGATTATGAAACAATTTCCAGCACACTGAGAATAGCCTCGATAGACATCGTCTTTAAATAACGCGAAATAGTATAAATCCGTAAACAAATTTAAAAAAATCACGCGTGGAGCACAGATTATGAAACAATTTCCAGGACATTCAGAATAGCCTCTATAGACATCACCTTTAAAAAACGCGAAATGTTATTAATCCGTAAACAAATTTAAAAAAATCAGGCGTGGAGCGCAATTTGTGAAACAATTTTCAGCACATTGAGAACAGCCTCGATAGACATCACCTTTAAATAATGCGAAATATTATAAATCTGTAAAAAAATTGAAAAAAAAAATCACGCTTTGAGCATGGATTTGTGAAACAATTTCCAGCACATTGAAAATATTCTCGATAGACATCGCCTTTAAATAACGCATTATAGTATAAATCTGTAAATAAATTTTTAAAAAATCACGCGTGGAGCACAGATTATGAAACAATTTCCAGCACATTGAGAATAGTCTCGATAGACATCTCCTTTAAATAACGCGAAATAGTATAAATCTGAAAACAAATTCAATAAAATCACGCGTGGAGCACAGATTATGAAACAATTTCCACCACAATGAGAATAGTCTCGAAAGACATCGCCTTTAAATAACGCGAAATAGTATAAAGACGTAAACAAATTGAAAAAAATCACGCGTTGACAACAGATTGTGAAACATTTTCCAGCACATTGAGTATAGCCTTGATAGACAGCACCTTTAAATAACGCGAAATAGTATAAAATGTAATAATTAGTATAAACAAATTGAAAAAAAAATCACTCTTGGAGCATAGATTGTGAAACAATTTCCAGCACATTGAAAATAGTCTCGATAGACATCGCCTTTAAATAAAGGGAAATGGTATAAATCCGTAAACAAATTAAAAAAAATCATGCGTGGAGCACAGATTATGAAACAATTTCCAGCACATTGAGAATAGCCTCGATAGACATCGCCTTTAAATAACGCGAAATAGTATAAAGACGTAAACAAATTGAAAAAAATCACGCGTTGACAACAGATTGTGAAACATTTTCCAGCACATTGAGTATAGCCTTGATAGACAGCACCTTTAAATAACGCGAAATAGTATAAAATGTAATAATTAGTATAAACAAATTGAAAAAAAATCACGCTTGGAGCATAGATTGTGAAACAATTTCCAGCACATTGAAAATAGCCTCGATAGACATCGCCTTTAAATAACGCGAAATTTTATAAATCCGTAAACAAATTGAAAAAAAAAATCACGCTTGGAGTATAAATTGTGAAACAATATCCAGCACATTGAAAATAGTTTCGATAGACATCGCCTTTAAATATCGCGTAATGGTATAAATCCGTAAACAAATTAAAAAAATCACGCGTGGAGCACAGATTATGAAACAATTTCCAGCACATTGAGTATAGCCTTGATAGACATCACCTTTAAATAACGCGAAATAGTATAAATCTGTAAAGAAATTGAACAAAAAAATCACGCTTGGAGCATGGATTGTGAAACAATTTCCAGCACATTGAAAATATTCTCGATAGACATTGCCTTTAAATAACGCGAAATAGTATAAATCTGTAAATAATTTTAAAAAAATCACGCGTGGAGCACAGATTATGAAGCAATTTCCAGCACATTGAGAGTAGTCTCGATAGACATCACATTTAAATTACGCGAAATAGTATAAATCTGAAAACAAATTTAAAAAAATCACGCGTGGAGCACAGATTATGAAACAATTTCCAGCACATTCAGAATAGTATCGATAGACATCGTCTTTAAATAACGCGAAATAGTATAAAGACGTAAACAAATTAAAAAAAATCACGCGTTGAGCACAGATTACGAAACAATTTCCAGCACATTGAGTATAGCCTTGATAGACATCACATTTAAATAACGCGAAATAGTATAACATGTAATAATTAGTATAAACAAATTGAAAAAAAATCACGCTTGGAGCATAGATTATGAAACAATTTCCAGCACACTGAAAATAGCCTCGATAGACATCGTCTTTAAATAACGCGAAATAGTATAAATCCGTAAACAAATTTAAAAAAATCACGCGTGGAGCGCAGATTATGAAACAATTTCCAGGACATTGAGAACAGCCTCTATAGACCTCATCTTTAAAAAACGCGAAATGTTTTAAATCCATAAACAAATTCAAAAAAATCACGCGTGGAGCGCAAATTGTGAAACAATTTCCAGCACATCGAGAACAGCCTCGATAGACATCACCTTTAAATAACGCGAAATATTATAAATCTGTAAAAGAATTGAAAAAAAAAAATCACGCTTGGAGCATGGATTGTGAAACAATTTCCAGCACATTGAAAATATTCTCGATAGACATTGCCTTTAAATAACGCGAAATAGTATAAATCTGTAAATAATTTTAAAAAAATCACGCGTGGAGCACAGATTATGAAGAAATTTCCAGCACATTGAGAATAGTCTCGATAGACATCACCTTTAAATTATGCGAAATAGTATAAATCTGAAAACAAATTCAAAAAAATCACGCGTGGAGCACAGATTATGAAACAATTTCCAGCACATTGAGAATAGTATCGATAGACATCACCTTTAAAAAACGCGAAATGGTATAAATCCGTAAACAAATAAAAAAAATCATGCGTGGAGCACAAATTGTGAGACAATTTCCAGCACATTGAGAACAGCCTCGATAGACATCACATTTAAATAACGCGAAATATTATAAATCTGTAAAAGAATTGAAAAAAAAAATCACGCTTGGAGCATGGATTGTGAAACAATTTCCAGCACATTGAAAATATACTCGATAGACATCGCCTTTAAATAACGCAAAATATTATAAATCTGTAAATAAATTTTTAAAAAATCACGCGTGGAGCACAGATTATGAAACAATTTCCAGCACATTGAGAATAGTCTCGATAGACATCTCCTTTAAATAACGCGAAATAGTATAAATCTGAAAACAAATTCAATAAAATCACGCGTGGAGCACAGATTATGAAACAATTTCCAGCACATTGAGAATAGTCTCGAAAGACATCGCCTTTAAATAACGCGAAATAGTATAAATCCATAAAAGAATTGAAATAAAAAAAAATCACGCTTGGAGGATAGGTTATGAAACAATTTCCAGCACATTGAAAATATACTCGATAGACATCGCCTTTAAATAACGCAAAATATTATAAATCTGTAAATAAATTTTTAAAAAATCACGCGTGGAGCACAGATTATGAAACAATTTCCAGCACATTGAGAATAGTCTCGATAGACATCTCCTTTAAATAACGCGAAATAGTATAAATCTGAAAACAAATTCAAAAAAATCATGCGTGGAGCACAGATTATGAAACAATTTCCAGCACATTAAGAATAGTCTCGATAGACATCGCCTTTAAATAACGCGAAATAGTATAAAGACGTAAACAAATTGAAAAAAATCACGCGTTGCCCACAGATTATGAAACAATTTCCAGCACATTGAGTATAGCCTTTATAGACAGCACCTTTAAATAACGCGAAATAGTATAAAATGTAATAATTAGTATAAACAAATTGAAAAAAACATCACGCTTGGAGCATAGATTGTGAAACAATTTCCAGCACATTGAAAATAGCCTCGATAGACATCGCCTTTAAATAACGCGAAATTTTATAAATCCGTAAACAAATTGAAAAAAAAATCACGCTTGGAGTATAAATTGTGAAACAATTTCCAGCACATTGAAAATAGTCTCGATAGACGTCGCCTTTAAAAAATGCGAAATATTATAAATCCGTAAACAAATTTAAAAAAATCACGCGTGGAGCACAGATTATGAAACAATTTCCCGCACAATGAGAATAGCCTCAATAGACATCGCCTTTAAATAACGCGAAATAGTGTAAAGACGTAAACAAATTGAAAAAAATCACGCGTTGAGCACAGATTATGAAACAATTTCCAGCACATTGAGAATAGTCTCGATAGACATCACCTTTAAATAACGCGGAATAGTATAAAATGTAATAATTAGGATAAACAAATTGAAAAAAAAATCACGCTTGGAGCATAGATTGTGAACAATTTCCAGCACATTGAAAATAGCCTCGATAGACATCGCCTTTAATTATCGCGGAATGGTATAAATCCGTAAACAAATTTAAAAAAATCACGCGTGGAGCACAATTTATGAAACAATTTCCAGCACATTGAGAATAGCCTCGATAGACATCACCTTTAGATAACGTGAAATAGTATAAAATGTAATAATTAGTATAAACAAATTGAAAAAAAAATCACGCTTGGAGCATAGATTGTGAAACAATTTCCAGCACATTGAAAATAGCCTCGATAGACATCGCCTTTAAATAACGCGAAATTTTATAAATCCCTAAACAAATTGAAAAAAAAAATCACGCTTGGAGTATAAATTGTGAAACAATTTCCGGCACATTGAAAATAGTCTCGATAGACGTCGCCTTTAAAAAACGCAAAATAGTATAAATCCGTAAACAAATTAAAAAAAAATCACGCGTGGAGCACAGATTAAGAAACAATTTCCGCACAATGAGAATAGCCTCAATAGACATCTCCTTTAAATAACGCGAAATAGTGTAAAGACGTAAACAAATTGAAAAAAATCACGCGTTGAGCACAGATTATGAAACAATTTCCAGCACATTGAGTATAGCCTTGAGAGACATCACCTTTAAATAACGCGAAATAGTATAAAATGTAATAATTAGTATAAACAAATTGAAAAAAAAAATCACGCTTGGAGCATAGATTGTGAAACAATATCCAGCACATTGAAAATAGTCTCGATAGACATCGCCTTTAATTATCGCGGAATGGTATAAATCCGTAAACAAATTTAAAAAAATCACGCGTGGAGCACAAATTATGAAACAAATTCCAGCACATTGAGAATAGCCTCGATAGACACCACCTTTAGATAACGTGAAATAGTATAAATCTGTAAAAAAAATTGAAAAAAAAAATCACGCTTGGAGCATGGATTGTGAAACATTTTCCAGCACATTGAAAATAATCTCGATAGACATCGCCTTTAAATAAACGGAAATAGTATAAATCTGAAAACAAATTCAATAAAATCACGCGTGGAGCACAGATTATGAACCTAATTCCACCACATTGAGAATAGTCTCGATAGACATCACCTTTAAATAAAGGGAAATGGTATAAATACGTAAACAAATTGAAAAAAATCACGCGTGGAGCACAGATTATGAAACAATTTCCAGCACATTGAGAATAGCCTTGATAGGCATCACCTTTAAATAACGCGAAATAGTATAAAATGTAATAATTAGTATAAACAAATTGAAAAAAAAAATCACGCTTGGAGCCTAGATTGTGAAACAATTACCAGCACATTGAAAATAGCCTCGATAGACATCGCCTTTAAATAACGCTAAATTTTATAAATCCGTAAGCAAATTGAAAAAAAAATCACGCTTGGAGCATAAATTGTGAAACAATTTCCAGCACATTGAAAATAGTCTCGATAGACGTCGCCTTTAAAAAACGCGAAATAGTATAAATCCGTAAACAAATTCAAAAAAATCACGCGTGGAGCACAGTTTATGAAACAATTTCCCGCACAATGAGAATAGCCTCAATAGACATCGCCTTTAAATAACGCGAAATAGTATAAAGACGTAAACAAATTGAAAAAAATCACGCTTTGAGCACAGATTATGAAACAATTTCCAGCACATTGAGTATAGCCTTGAGAGACATCACCTTTAAATAACGCGAAATAGTATAAAATGTAATAAGTAGTATAAACAAATTGAAAAAAAAATCACGCTTGGAGCATAGATTATGAAACAATTTCAAGCACACTGAGAATAGCCTCGATAGACATCGTCTTTAAATAACGCGAAATAGTATAAAATGTAATAAGTAGTATAAACAAATTGAAAAAAAAATCACGCTTGGAGCATAGATTATGAAACAATTTCAAGCACACTGAGAATAGCCTCGATAGACATCGTCTTTAAATAACGCGAAATAGTATAAATCCGTAAACAAATTTAAAAAAATCTCGCGAGGAGCGCAAATTGTGAAACAATTTCCAGCACATTGAAAATATTCTCGATAGACATCGCCTTTAAATAACGCATTATAGTATAAATCTGTAAATAAATTTTTAAAAAATCACGCGTGGAGCACAGATTATGAAACAATTTCCAGCACATTGAGAATAGTCTCGATAGACATCTCCTTTAAATAACGCGAAATAGTATAAATCTGAAAACAAATTCAATAAAATCACGCGTGGAGCACAGATTATGAAACAATTTCCACCACAATGAGAATAGTCTCGAAAGACATCGCCTTTAAATAACGCGAAATAGTATAAAGACGTAAACAAATTGAAAAAAATCACGCGTTGACAACAGATTGTGAAACATTTTCCAGCACATTGAGTATAGCCTTGATAGACAGCACCTTTAAATAACGCGAAATAGTATAAAATGTAATAATTAGTATAAACAAATTGAAAAAAAAATCACTCTTGGAGCATAGATTGTGAAACAATTTCCAGCACATTGAAAATAGTCTCGATAGACATCGCCTTTAAATAAAGGGAAATGGTATAAATCCGTAAACAAATTAAAAAAAATCATGCGTGGAGCACAGATTATGAAACAATTTCCAGCACATTGAGAATAGCCTCGATAGACATCGCCTTTAAATAACGCGAAATAGTATAAAGACGTAAACAAATTGAAAAAAATCACGCGTTGACAACAGATTGTGAAACATTTTCCAGCACATTGAGTATAGCCTTGATAGACAGCACCTTTAAATAACGCGAAATAGTATAAAATGTAATAATTAGTATAAACAAATTGAAAAAAAATCACGCTTGGAGCATAGATTGTGAAACAATTTCCAGCACATTGAAAATAGCCTCGATAGACATCGCCTTTAAATAACGCGAAATTTTATAAATCCGTAAACAAATTGAAAAAAAAAATCACGCTTGGAGTATAAATTGTGAAACAATATCCAGCACATTGAAAATAGTTTCGATAGACATCGCCTTTAAATATCGCGTAATGGTATAAATCCGTAAACAAATTAAAAAAATCACGCGTGGAGCACAGATTATGAAACAATTTCCAGCACATTGAGTATAGCCTTGATAGACATCACCTTTAAATAACGCGAAATAGTATAAATCTGTAAAGAAATTGAACAAAAAAATCACGCTTGGAGCATGGATTGTGAAACAATTTCCAGCACATTGAAAATATTCTCGATAGACATTGCCTTTAAATAACGCGAAATAGTATAAATCTGTAAATAATTTTAAAAAAATCACGCGTGGAGCACAGATTATGAAGCAATTTCCAGCACATTGAGAGTAGTCTCGATAGACATCACATTTAAATTACGCGAAATAGTATAAATCTGAAAACAAATTTAAAAAAATCACGCGTGGAGCACAGATTATGAAACAATTTCCAGCACATTCAGAATAGTATCGATAGACATCGTCTTTAAATAACGCGAAATAGTATAAAGACGTAAACAAATTAAAAAAAATCACGCGTTGAGCACAGATTACGAAACAATTTCCAGCACATTGAGTATAGCCTTGATAGACATCACATTTAAATAACGCGAAATAGTATAACATGTAATAATTAGTATAAACAAATTGAAAAAAAATCACGCTTGGAGCATAGATTATGAAACAATTTCCAGCACACTGAAAATAGCCTCGATAGACATCGTCTTTAAATAACGCGAAATAGTATAAATCCGTAAACAAATTTAAAAAAATCACGCGTGGAGCGCAGATTATGAAACAATTTCCAGGACATTGAGAACAGCCTCTATAGACCTCATCTTTAAAAAACGCGAAATGTTTTAAATCCATAAACAAATTCAAAAAAATCACGCGTGGAGCGCAAATTGTGAAACAATTTCCAGCACATCGAGAACAGCCTCGATAGACATCACCTTTAAATAACGCGAAATATTATAAATCTGTAAAAGAATTGAAAAAAAAAAATCACGCTTGGAGCATGGATTGTGAAACAATTTCCAGCACATTGAAAATATTCTCGATAGACATTGCCTTTAAATAACGCGAAATAGTATAAATCTGTAAATAATTTTAAAAAAATCACGCGTGGAGCACAGATTATGAAGAAATTTCCAGCACATTGAGAATAGTCTCGATAGACATCACCTTTAAATTATGCGAAATAGTATAAATCTGAAAACAAATTCAAAAAAATCACGCGTGGAGCACAGATTATGAAACAATTTCCAGCACATTGAGAATAGTATCGATAGACATCACCTTTAAAAAACGCGAAATGGTATAAATCCGTAAACAAATAAAAAAAATCATGCGTGGAGCACAAATTGTGAGACAATTTCCAGCACATTGAGAACAGCCTCGATAGACATCACATTTAAATAACGCGAAATATTATAAATCTGTAAAAGAATTGAAAAAAAAAATCACGCTTGGAGCATGGATTGTGAAACAATTTCCAGCACATTGAAAATATACTCGATAGACATCGCCTTTAAATAACGCAAAATATTATAAATCTGTAAATAAATTTTTAAAAAATCACGCGTGGAGCACAGATTATGAAACAATTTCCAGCACATTGAGAATAGTCTCGATAGACATCTCCTTTAAATAACGCGAAATAGTATAAATCTGAAAACAAATTCAATAAAATCACGCGTGGAGCACAGATTATGAAACAATTTCCAGCACATTGAGAATAGTCTCGAAAGACATCGCCTTTAAATAACGCGAAATAGTATAAATCCATAAAAGAATTGAAATAAAAAAAAATCACGCTTGGAGGATAGGTTATGAAACAATTTCCAGCACATTGAAAATATACTCGATAGACATCGCCTTTAAATAACGCAAAATATTATAAATCTGTAAATAAATTTTTAAAAAATCACGCGTGGAGCACAGATTATGAAACAATTTCCAGCACATTGAGAATAGTCTCGATAGACATCTCCTTTAAATAACGCGAAATAGTATAAATCTGAAAACAAATTCAAAAAAATCATGCGTGGAGCACAGATTATGAAACAATTTCCAGCACATTAAGAATAGTCTCGATAGACATCGCCTTTAAATAACGCGAAATAGTATAAAGACGTAAACAAATTGAAAAAAATCACGCGTTGCCCACAGATTATGAAACAATTTCCAGCACATTGAGTATAGCCTTTATAGACAGCACCTTTAAATAACGCGAAATAGTATAAAATGTAATAATTAGTATAAACAAATTGAAAAAAACATCACGCTTGGAGCATAGATTGTGAAACAATTTCCAGCACATTGAAAATAGCCTCGATAGACATCGCCTTTAAATAACGCGAAATTTTATAAATCCGTAAACAAATTGAAAAAAAAATCACGCTTGGAGTATAAATTGTGAAACAATTTCCAGCACATTGAAAATAGTCTCGATAGACGTCGCCTTTAAAAAATGCGAAATATTATAAATCCGTAAACAAATTTAAAAAAATCACGCGTGGAGCACAGATTATGAAACAATTTCCCGCACAATGAGAATAGCCTCAATAGACATCGCCTTTAAATAACGCGAAATAGTGTAAAGACGTAAACAAACTGAAAAAAATCACGCGTTGAGCACAGATTATGAAACAATTTCCAGCACATTGAGAATAGTCTCGATAGACATCACCTTTAAATAACGCGGAATAGTATAAAATGTAATAATTAGGATAAACAAATTGAAAAAAAAATCACGCTTGGAGCATAGATTGTGAACAATTTCCAGCACATTGAAAATAGCCTCGATAGACATCGCCTTTAATTATCGCGGAATGGTATAAATCCGTAAACAAATTTAAAAAAATCACGCGTGGAGCACAATTTATGAAACAATTTCCAGCACATTGAGAATAGCCTCGATAGACATCACCTTTAGATAACGTGAAATAGTATAAAATGTAATAATTAGTATAAACAAATTGAAAAAAAAATCACGCTTGGAGCATAGATTGTGAAACAATTTCCAGCACATTGAAAATAGCCTCGATAGACATCGCCTTTAAATAACGCGAAATTTTATAAATCCCTAAACAAATTGAAAAAAAAAATCACGCTTGGAGTATAAATTGTGAAACAATTTCCGGCACATTGAAAATAGTCTCGATAGACGTCGCCTTTAAAAAACGCAAAATAGTATAAATCCGTAAACAAATTAAAAAAAAATCACGCGTGGAGCACAGATTAAGAAACAATTTCCGCACAATGAGAATAGCCTCAATAGACATCTCCTTTAAATAACGCGAAATAGTGTAAAGACGTAAACAAATTGAAAAAAATCACGCGTTGAGCACAGATTATGAAACAATTTCCAGCACATTGAGTATAGCCTTGAGAGACATCACCTTTAAATAACGCGAAATAGTATAAAATGTAATAATTAGTATAAACAAATTGAAAAAAAAAATCACGCTTGGAGCATAGATTGTGAAACAATATCCAGCACATTGAAAATAGTCTCGATAGACATCGCCTTTAATTATCGCGGAATGGTATAAATCCGTAAACAAATTTAAAAAAATCACGCGTGGAGCACAAATTATGAAACAAATTCCAGCACATTGAGAATAGCCTCGATAGACACCACCTTTAGATAACGTGAAATAGTATAAATCTGTAAAAAAAATTGAAAAAAAAATCACGCTTGGAGCATGGATTGTGAAACATTTTCCAGCACATTGAAAATAATCTCGATAGACATCGCCTTTAAATAAACGGAAATAGTATAAATCTGAAAACAAATTCAATAAAATCACGCGTGGAGCACAGATTATGAACCTAATTCCACCACATTGAGAATAGTCTCGATAGACATCACCTTTAAATAAAGGGAAATGGTATAAATACGTAAACAAATTGAAAAAAATCACGCGTGGAGCACAGATTATGAAACAATTTCCAGCACATTGAGAATAGCCTTGATAGGCATCACCTTTAAATAACGCGAAATAGTATAAAATGTAATAATTAGTATAAACAAATTGAAAAAAAAAATCACGCTTGGAGCCTAGATTGTGAAACAATTACCAGCACATTGAAAATAGCCTCGATAGACATCGCCTTTAAATAACGCTAAATTTTATAAATCCGTAAGCAAATTGAAAAAAAAATCACGCTTGGAGCATAAATTGTGAAACAATTTCCAGCACATTGAAAATAGTCTCGATAGACGTCGCCTTTAAAAAACGCGAAATAGTATAAATCCGTAAACAAATTCAAAAAAATCACGCGTGGAGCACAGTTTATGAAACAATTTCCCGCACAATGAGAATAGCCTCAATAGACATCGCCTTTAAATAACGCGAAATAGTATAAAGACGTAAACAAATTGAAAAAAATCACGCTTTGAGCACAGATTATGAAACAATTTCCAGCACATTGAGTATAGCCTTGAGAGACATCACCTTTAAATAACGCGAAATAGTATAAAATGTAATAAGTAGTATAAACAAATTGAAAAAAAAATCACGCTTGGAGCATAGATTATGAAACAATTTCAAGCACACTGAGAATAGCCTCGATAGACATCGTCTTTAAATAACGCGAAATAGTATAAATCCGTAAACAAATTTAAAAAAATCTCGCGAGGAGCGCAAATTGTGAAACAATTTCCAGCACATTGAAAATATTCTCGATAGACATCGCCTTTAAATAACGCAAAATAGTATAACTCTGTAAATAAATTTTTAAAAAATCACGCGTGGAGCACAGATTATGAAACAATTTCCAGCACATTGAGAATAGTCTCGATAGACATCTCCTTTAAATAACGCGAAATAGTATAAATCTGAAAACAAATTCAATAAAATCACGCGTGGAGCACAGATTATGAAACAATTTCCTCCACAATGAGAATAGTCTCGAAAGACATCGCCTTTAAATAACGCGAAATAGTATAAAGACGTAAACAAATTGAAAAAAATCACGTGTTGACAACAGATTGTGAAACATTTTCCAGCACATTGAGTATAGCCATGATAGACAGCACCTTTAAATAACGCGAAATAGTATAAAATGTAATAATTAGTATAAACAAATTGAAAAAAAAATCACGCTTGGAGCATAGATTGTGAAACAATTTCCAGCACATTGAAAATAGTCTCGATAGACATCGCCTTTAAATAAAGGGAAATGGTATAAATCCGTAAACAAATTAAAAAAAATCATGCGTGGAGCACAGATTATGAAACAATTTCCAGCACATTGAGAATAGCCTCGATAGACATCGCCTTTAAATAACGCGAAATAGTATAAAGACGTAAACAAATTGAAAAAAAATCACGCGTTGACAACAGATTGTGAAACATTTTCCAGCACATTGAGTATAGCCTTGATAGACAGCACCTTTAAATAACGCGAAATAGTATAAAATGTAATAATTAGTATAAACAAATTGAAAAAAAATCACGCTTTGAGCATAGATTGTGAAACAATTTCCAGCACATTGAAAATAGCCTCGATAGACATCGCCTTTAAATAACGCGAAATTTTATAAATCCGTAAACAAATTGAAAAAAAAAATCACGCTTGGAGTATAAATTGTGAAACAATTTCCAGCACATTGAAAATAGTCTCGATAGACGTCGCCTTTAAAAACACGAAATAGTATAAATCCGTAAACAAATTCAAAAAAATCACGCGTGGAGCACAGATTATGAAACAATTTCCCACACAATGAGAATAGCCTCAATATACATCGCGTTTAAATAACGCGAAATAGTATAAAGACGTAAACAAATTGAAAAAAATCACGCGTTGAGCACAGATTATGAAAGAATTTCCAGCACATTGATCATAGCCTTGAGAGACATCACCTTTAAATAACGCGAAATAGTATAAAATGTAATAATTATTATAAACAAATTGAAAAAAAAAATCACGCTTGGAGCATAGATTGTGAAACAATATCCAGCACATTGAAAATAGTTTCGATAGACATCGCCTTTAAATATCGCGTAATGGTATAAATCCGTAAACAAATTAAAAAAATCACGCGTGGAGCACAGATTATGAAACAATTTCCAGCACATTGAGTATAGCCTTGATAGACATCACCTTTAAATAACGCGAAATAGTATAAATCTGTAAAAAAATTGAACAAAAAAATCACGCTTGGAGCATGGATTGTGAAACAATTTCCAGCACATTGAAAATATTCTCGATAGACATTGCCTTTAAATAACGCGAAATAGTATAAATCTGTAAATAATTTTTAAAAAATCACGCGTGGAGCACAGATTATGAAGCAATTTCCAGCACATTGAGAGTAGTCTCGATAGACATCACATTTAAATTACGCGAAATAGTATAAATCTGAAAACAAATTAAAAAAAATCACGCGTGGAGCACAGATTATGAAACAATTTCCAGCACATTCAGAATAGTATCGATAGACATCGTCTTTAAATAACGCGAAATAGTATAAAGACGTAAACAAATTAAAAAAAATCACGCGTTGAGCACAGATTACGAAACAATTTCCAGCACATTGAGTATAGCCTTGATAGACATCACATTTAAATAACGCGAAATAGTATAACATGTAATAATTAGTATAAACAAATTGAAAAAAAATCACGCTTGGAGCATAGATTATGAAACAATTTCCAGCACACTGAGAATAGCCTCGATAGACATCGTCTTTAAATAACGCGAAATAGTATAAATCCGTAAACAAATTTAAAAAAATCACGCGTGGAGCGCAGATTATGAAACAATTTCCAGGACATTGAGAACAGCCTCTATAGACCTCATCTTTAAAAAACGCGAAATGGTATAAATCCATAAACAAATTCAAAAAAATCACGCGTGGAGCGCAAATTGTGAAACAATTTCCAGCACATCGAGAACAGCCTCGATAGACATCACCTTTAAATAACGCGAAATATTATAAATCTGTAAAAGAATTGAAAAAAAAAATCACGCTTGCAGCATGGATTGTGAAACAATTTCCAGCACATTGAAAATATTCTCCATAGACATCGCCTTTAAATAACGCGAAATAGTATAAATCTGAAAACAAATTCAATATAATCACGCGTGGAGCACAAATTATGAAACAATTTCCAGCACATTGAGAATACTCACGATAAACATCTCCTTTAAATAACGCGAAATAGTATAAATCCGTAAACAAATTAAAAAAAAATCACGCGTGGAGCACAGATTATGAAACAATTTCCAGCTCATTGAGAATAGTCTCGAAAGACATCGCCTTTAAATAACGCGAAATAGTATAAATCCGTAAACAAATTGAAATAAAAAAAAAATCACGCTTGGAGAATAGATTGTGAAACAATTTCCAGCTCATTGAAAATAGTCTCGATAGACATCGCCTTTAAATAAAGGGAAATGGTATAAATCCGTAAACAAATTCAAAAAAATCATACTTGGAGCACAGATTATGAAACAATTTCCAGCACATTGAGTATAGCCTTTATAGACAGCACCTTTATATAACGCGAAATAGTATAAAATGTAATAATTAGTATAAACAAATTGAAAAAAAATCACGCTTGGAGCATAGATTGTGAAACAATTTCCAGCACATTGAAAATAGCGTCGATAGACATCGCCTTTAAATAACGCGAAATCTTATAAATCCGTAAACAAATTGAAAAAAAATCACGCTTGGAGTACAAATTGTGAAACAATTTCCAGCACATTGAAAATAGTCTCGATAGACGTCGCCTTTAAAAAACGCGAAATAGTATAAATCCGTAAACAAATTCAAAAAAATCACGCGTTGAGCACAGATTATGAAACAATTTCCCGCACAATGAGAATAGCCTCAATAGACATCGCCTTTAAATAACGCGAAATAGTATAAAGACGTAAACAAATTGAAAAAAATCACGCGTTGAGCACAGATTATGAAACAATTTCCAGCACATTTAGTATAGCCTCTAGAGACATCACCTTTAAATAACGCGAAATAGTATAAAATGTAATAATTAGTATAAACAAATTGAAAAAAAAATCACGCTTGGAGCATAGATTGTGAAACAATATCCAGCACATTGAAAATAGTCTCGATAGACATCGCCTTTAAATATCGCGGAATGGTATAAATCCGTAAACAAATTCAAAAAAATCACGCGTGGAGCCCAAATTATGAAACAATTTCCAGCACATTGAGAATATCCTCGATAGACATCACCTTTAAATAACGCGAAATAGCATAAATCTGTCAAAGAATTGAAAAAAAAATCACGCTTGGAGCATGGATTGTGAAACAATTTCCAGCACATTGAAAATACTCTAGATAGACATCGCCTTTAAATAACGCGAAATAGTATAAATCTGTAAAAAATTTTTAAAAAATCACGCGTGGAGCACAGATTATGAAGCAATTTCCAGCACATTGAGAATAGTCTCGATAGACATTACCTTTAAATTACGCCAAATAGTATAAATCTGTAAAAGAATTGAAAAAAAAATCACGCTTGGAGCATGGATTGTGAAACAATTTCCAGCACATTGAAAATATTCTCGATAGACATCACCTTTAAATAACGCGGATTAGTATAAATCCGTAAACAAATTAAAAAAAATCACGCGTTGAGCACAGATTATGAAACAATTTCCCGCACAATGAGAATAGTCTCAATAGACATCCCCTTTAAATAACGCGAAATAGTGTAAAGACGTAAACAAATTGAAAAAAATCACGCGTTGAGCACAGATTATGAAACAATTTCCAGCACATTTAGTATAGCCTTGAGAGACATCACCTTTAAATAACGCGAAATAGTATAAAATGTAATAATTAGTATAAACAAATTGAAAAAAAAATCACGCTTGGAGCATAGATTGTGAAACAATATCCAGCACATTGAAAATAGTCTCGATAGACATCGCCTTTAAATATCGCGTAATGGTATAAATCCGTAAACAAATTCAAAAAAATCACGCGTGGAGCACAAATTATGAAACAATTTCCAGCACATTGAGAATATCCTCGATAGACATCACCTTTAAATAACGCGAAATAGTATAAATCCGTAAAAAATTCAAAAAAATCACGCGTGGAGCGCAAATTGTGAAATAATTTCCAGCACATTGAGAACAGCCTCGATAGACATGACCTTTAAATAACAGGAAATATTATAAATCTGGAAGAGTATTGAAAAAAAAATCACGCTTGGAGCATGGATTGTGAAACAATTTCCAGCACATTGAAAATATTCTCGATAGACATCGCCTTTAAATAACGCGAAATAGTATTAATCTGTAAATAATTTTAAAAAAATCACGCGTGGAGCACAGATTATGAAGCAATTTCCAGCACATTGAGAATAGTCTCGATAGACATCACCTTTAAATTATGCGAAATAGTATAAATCTGAAAACAAATTCAAAAAAATCACGCGTTGAGCACAGATTATGAAAATATTTCCAGCACATTGAGTATAGCCTTGATAGACATCACATTTAAATAACGCGAAATAGTATAAAATGTAATATTTAGTATAAACAAATTGAAAAAAAATCACGCTTGGAGCATAGATTATGAAAAAATTTCCAGCACACTGAGAATAGCCTCGATAGACATCGTTTTTAAATAACGCGAAATAGTATAAATCCGTAAACAAATTAAAAAAAAAATCACGTGGAGCACAGATTATGAAAAAATTTCCAGGACATTGAGAAGATCCTCTATAGACATCACCTTTAAAAAACGCGAAATGGTATAAATCCGTAAACAAATAAAAAAAAATCACGCGTTGAGCACAAATTGTGAGACAATTTCCAGCACATTGAGAACAGCCTCGATAGACATCACTTTTAAATAACGCGAAATATTATAAATCTGTAAAAGAATTGAAAAAAAAATCACGCTTGGAGCATGGATTGTGAAACAATTTCCAGCACATTGAAAATATACTCGATAGACATTGCCTTTAAATAACGCAAAATATTATAAATCTGTAAATAAATTTTTAAAAAATCACGCGTAGAGCACAGATTATGAAACAATTTCCAGCACATTGAGAATAGTCTCGATAGACATCTCCTTTAAATAACGCGAAATAGTATAAATCTGAAAACAAATTCAATAAAATCACGCGTGGAGCACATATTATGAAACAATTTCCAGCACATTGAGAAGAGTCTCGAAAGACATCGCCTTTAAATAACGCGAAATAGTATAAATCCATAAACGGATTGAAATAAAAAAAAATCACGCTTGGAGGATAGATTGTGAAACAATTTCCAGCTCATTGAAAATAGTCTCGATAGACATTGCCTTTAAATAAAGGGAAATGGTATAAATCCGTAAACAAATTAAAAAAAATCATGCGTGGAGCACAGATTATGAAACAATTTCCAGCACATTAAGAATAGTCTCGATAGACATCGCCTTTAAATAAAGCGAAGTAGTATAAAGACGTAAATAAATTGAAAAAAATCACGCGTTGCACACAGATTATGAAACAATTTCCAGCACATTCAGTATAGCCTTTATAGACAGCACCTTTAAATAACGCGAAATAGTATAAAATGTAATAATTAGTATAAACAAATTGAAAAAAAAATCCCGCTTGGAGCATAGATTGTGAAACAATTTCCAGCACATTGAAAATAGCCTCGATAGACATCGCCTTTAAATAACGCGAAATTTTATTAATCCGTAAACAAATTGAAAAAAAAATCATGCTTGGAGTATAAATTGTGAAACAATTTCCAGCACATTGAAAATAGTCTCGATAGACGTCGCCTTTAAATAACGCGAAATAGTATAAATCCGTAAAAAAATTTAAAAAAATCACGCGTGGAGCACAGATTATGAAACAATTTCCCGCACAATGAGAATAGCCTCAATAGACATCGCCTTTAAATAACGCGAAATAGTGTAAAGACGTAAACAAATTGAAAAAAATCACGCGTTGAGCACAGATTATGAAACAATTTCCAGCACATTGAGAATAGTCTCGATAGACATCACCTTTAAATAACGCGGAATAGTATAAATCCGTAGACAAATTCCAAAAAATCACGCGTGGAGCACATATAATGAAACAATTTCCAGCACATTGAGAATAGTCTCGATAGACAACGCCTATAAATAACGCGAAATAGTATAAATCTGTAATCAAATTGAAAAAAAAATCACGCGTGGAGCACATATTATGAAACAATTTTCAGCACATTGAGAATAGTCTCGATAGACATCGCCTTTAAATAACGCGAAATAGCATAAATCAGTAAACAATTTTTTAAAAAAATCACGCGTCTAGCACAGATTATGAAAAAATTTCCAGCACATTGATAATAGTCTCGATAGACATCACCTTTAAATAATGCGAAATAGTATAAATCTGTAAAGAAATTGAAAAAAAAAATCACGCTTGGAGCATAGATTGTGAAACAATTTCCAGCACATTGAAAATAGTCTCGATAGACATCGCCTTTAAATAATTCGAAATAGTATAAATCTGTAAAGAAATTGAAAAAAATAAAATCACGCTTGGGACATAGATTGTGAAACAATTTCCAGCACAATCAAAATAGTCTCGTTAGACATCGCCTTTAAATAACGCGAAAAATTATAAATCCGTAAATAAATGCAAAAAAATCACGCGTG
The DNA here is from genome assembly GCA_963932465.1 of Maratus speciosus. Taxonomy (NCBI): domain Eukaryota; kingdom Metazoa; phylum Arthropoda; class Arachnida; order Araneae; family Salticidae; genus Maratus; species Maratus speciosus. The sequence continues at coordinate 19,266 of CAWVRF010001550.1, forward strand.
AAGCACAGATTATGAAACAATTTCCAGCACACTGAGAATAGCCTCGATAGACATCACCTTTAAATAACGCGAAATAGTATAAAATGTAATAATTAGTATAAACAAATTGAAAAAATATCACGCTTGGAGCATAGATTGTGAAACAATTTCCAGCACATTGAAAATAGCCTCGATAGACATCGCCTTTAAATAACGCGAAATTTTATAAATCCGTAAACAAATTGAAAAAAAAAATCACGATTGGAGTATAAATTGTGAAACAATTTCCAGCACATTGAAAATAGTCTCGATAGACGTCGCCTTTAAAAAACGCGAAATAGTATAAATCCGTAAACAAATTAAAAAAAATCACGCGTGGAGCACAGATTATGAAACAATTTCCCGCACAATGAGAATAGCCTCAATAGACATCCCCTTTAAATAACGCGAAATAGTGTAAAGACGTAAACAAATTGAAAAAAATCACGCGTTGAGCACAGATTATGAAACAATTTCCAGCACATTGAGTATAGCCTTGAGAGACATCACCTTTAAATAACGCGAAATAATATAAAATGTAATAATTAGTATAAACAAATTGAAAAAAAAAATCACGCTTGGAGCATAGATTGTGAAACAATATCCAGCACATTGAAAATAGTCTCGATAGACATCGCCTTTAATTATCGCGGAATGGTATAAATCCGTAAACAAATTCAAAAAAATCACGCGTGGAGCACAAATTATGAAACAATTTCCAGCACATTGAGAATAGCCTCGATAGACATCACCTTTAGATAACGTGAAATAGTATAAATCTGTAATAATTAGTATAAACAAATTGAAAAAAAAAATCACGCTTGGAGCATAGATTGTGAAACAATTTCCAGCACATTGAAAATAGTCTCGATAGACATCGCCTTTAAATAATTCGAAATAGTATAAATCTGTAAAGAAATTGAAAAAAATAAAATCACGCTTGGGACATAGATTGTGAAACAATTTCCAGCACAATCAAAATAGTCTCGATAGACATCGCCTTTAAATAACGCGAAAAAGTATAAATCCGTAAATAAATGCAAAAAAATCACGCGTTGCCCACAGATTATGAAACAATTTCCAGCACACTGAGAATAGCCTCGATAGACATCACCTTTAAATAACGCGAAATAGCATAAAATGTAATAATTAGTATAAACAAATTGAAAAAAATATCACGCTTGGAGCATAGATTGTGAAACAATTTCCAGCACATTGAAAATAGCCTCGATAGACATCGCCTTTAAATAACGCGAAATTTTATAAATCCGTAAACAAATTGAAAAAAAAAATCACGCTTGGAGTATAAATTGTGAAACAATTTCCAGCACATTGAAAATAGTCTCGATAGACGTCGCCTTTAAAAAACGCGAAATAGTGAAAATCCGTAAACAAATTAAAAAAAATCACGCGTGGAGCACAGATTATGAAACAATTTCCCGCACAATGAGAATAGCCTCAATAGACATCCCCTTTAAATAACGCGAAATAGTGTAAAGACGTAAAAAAATTGAAAAAAATCACGCGTTGAGCACAGATTATGAAACAATTTCCAGCACATTGAGTATAGCCTTGTGAGACATCACCTTTAAATAACGCGAAATAGTATAAAATGTAATAATTAGTATAAACAAATTGAAAAAAAAAATCACGCTTGGAGCATAGATTGTGAAACAATATCCAGCACATTGAAAATAGCCTCAATCGACATCGCCTTTAATTATCGCGGAATGGTATAAATCCGTAAACAAATTCAAAAAAATCACGCGTGGAGCACAAATTATGAAACAATTTCCAGCACATTGAGAATAGCCTCGATAGACATCACCTTTAGATAACGTGAAATAGTATAAATCTGTAATAATTAGTATAAACAAATTGAAAAAAAAAATCACGCTTGGAGCATAGATTGTGAAACAATATCCAGCACATTGAAAATAGTCTCGATAGACATCGCCTTTAATTATCGCTGAATGGTATAAATCCGTAAACAAATTAAAAAAAATCACGCGTGGAGCACAGATTATGAAACAATTTCCCGCACAATGAGAATAGCCTCAATAGACATCGCCTTTAAATAACGCGAAATAGTGTAAAGACGTAAACAAATTGAAAAAAATCACGCGTTGAGCACAGATTATGAAACAATTTCCAGCACATTGAGTATAGCCTTGAGAGACATCACCTTTAAATAACGCGAAATAGTATAAAATGTAATAATTAGTATAAACAAATTGAAAAAAAAAAATCACGCTTGGAGCATAGATTGTGAAACAATATCCAGCACATTGAAAATAGCCTCAATAGACATCGCCTTTAAATAACGCGAAATAGTGTAAAGACGTAAACAAATTGAAAAAAATCACGCGTTGCCCACAGATTATGAAACAATTTCCAGCACATTGAGTATAGCCTTTATAGACAGCACCTTTAAATAACGCGAAATAGTATAAAATGTAATAATTAGTATAAACAAATTGAAAAAAAAATCACGCTTGGAGTATAAATTGTGAAACAATTTCCAGCACATTGAAAATAGTCTCGATAGACGTCGCCTTTAAAAAACGCGAAATAGTATAAATCCGTAAACAAATTAAAAAAAATCACGCGTGGAGCACAGATTATGAAAAAATTTCCCGCACAATGAGAATAGCCTCAATAGACATCGCCTTTAAATAACGCGAAATAGTGTAAAGACGTAAACAAATTGAAAAAAATCACGCGTTGAGCACAGATTATGAAACAATTTCCAGCACATTGAGAATAGTCTCGATAGACAACGCCTATAAATAACGCGAAATAGTATAAATCTGTAATCAAATTGAAAAAAAAATCACGCGTGGAGCACATATTATGAAACAATTTTCAGCACATTGAGAATAGTCTCGATAGACATCGCCTTTAAATAACGCGAAATAGCATAAATCAGTAAACAATTTTTTAAAAAAATCACGCGCCTAGCACAGATTATGAAAAAATTTCCAGCACATTGATAATAGTCTCGATAGACATCACCTTTAAATAATGCGAAATAGTATAAATCTGTAAAGAAATTGAAAAAAAAAAATCACGCTTGGAGCATAGATTGTGAAACAATTTCCAGCACATTGAAAATAGTCTCGATAGACATCGCCTTTAAATAATTCGAAATAGTATAAATCTGTAAAGAAATTGAAAAAAATAAAATCACGCTTGGGACATAGATTGTGAAACAATTTCCAGCACAATCAAAATAGTCTCGATAGACATCGCCTTTAAATAACGCGAAAAAGTATAAATCCGTAAATAAATGCAAAAAAATCACGCGTTGCCCACAGATTATGAAACAATTTCCAGCACACTGAGAATAGCCTCGATAGACATCACCTTTAAATAACGCGAAATAGTATAAAATGTAATAATTAGTATAAACAAATTGAAAAAAATATCACGCTTGGAGCATAGATTGTGAAACAATTTCCAGCACATTGAAAATAGCCTCGATAGACATCGCCTTTAAATAACGCGAAATTTTATATATCCGTAAACAAATTGAAAAAAAAAAATCACGCTTGGAGTATAAATTGTGAAACAATTTCCAGCACATTGAAAATAGTCTCGATAGACGTCGCCTTTAAAAAACGCGAAATAGTATAAATCCGTAAACAAATTAAAAAAAATCACGCGTGGAGCACAGATTATGAAACAATTTCCCGCACAATGAGAATAGCCTCAATAGACATCGCCTTTAAATAACGCGAAATAGTGTAAAGACGTAAACAAATTGAAAAAAAATCACGCGTTGAGCACAGATTATGAAACAATTTCCAGCACATTGAGTATAGCCTTAAGAGACATCACCTTTAAATAACGCGAAATAGTATAAAATGTAATAATTAGTATAAACAAATTGAAAAAAAAAATCACGCTTGGAGCATAGATTGTGAAACAATATCCAGCACATTGAAAATAGCCTCGATAGACATCGCCTTTAATTATCGCGAAATGGTATAAATCCGTAAACAAATTTAAAAAAATCACGCGTGGAGCACAAATTATGAAACAATTTCCAGCACATTGAGAATAGCCTCGATAGACATCACCTTTAGATAACGTGAAATAGTATAAATCTGTAAAAAAATTGAAAAAAAAATCACGCTTGGAGCATGGATTGTGAAACAATTTCCAGCTCATTGAAAATAGTCTCGATAGACATCGCTTTTAAATAAAGGGAAATGGTATAAATCCGTAAACAAATTCAAAAAAATCATGCGTGGTGCACAGATTATGAAACATTTTCCAGCACATTGAGAATAGCCTCGATAGACATCGCCTTTAAATAACCCGAAATAGTATAAAGACGTAAACAAATTGAAAAAAATCACGCGTTGACAACAGATTATGAAACAATTTCCAGCACATTGAGTATAGCCTTGATAGACAGCACCTTTAAATAACGCGAAATAGTAATAATTAGTATAAACAAATTGAAAAAAAAGTCACGCTTGGAGCATAGATTGTGAAACAATTTCCAGCACATTGAAAATAGCGTCGATAGACATCGCCTTTAAATAACGCGAAATCTTATAAATCCGTAAACAAATTGAAAAAAAATCACGCTTGGAGTACAAATTGTGAAACAATTTCCAGCACATTGAAAATAGTCTCGATAGACGTCGCCTTTAAAAAACGCGAAATAGTATAAATCCGTAAACAAATTCAAAAAAATCACGCGTTGAGCACAGATTATGAAACAATTTCCCGCACAATGAGAATAGCCTCAATAGACATCGCCTTTAAATAACGCGAAATAGTATAAAGACGTAAACAAATTGAAAAAAATCACGCGTTGAGCACAGATTATGAAACAATTTCCAGCACATTTAGTATAGCCTCTAGAGACATCACCTTTAAATAACGCGAAATAGTATAAAATGTAATAATTAGTATAAACAAATTGAAAAAAAAATCACGCTTGGAGCATAGATTGTGAAACAATATCCAGCACATTGAAAATAGTCTCGATAGACATCGCCTTTAAATATCGCGGAATGGTATAAATCCGTAAACAAATTCAAAAAAATCACGCGTGGAGCCCAAATTATGAAACAATTTCCAGCACATTGAGAATATCCTCGATAGACATCACCTTTAAATAACGCGAAATAGCATAAATCTGTCAAAGAATTGAAAAAAAAAATCACGCTTGGAGCATGGATTGTGAAACAATTTCCAGCACATTGAAAATACTCTAGATAGACATCGCCTTTAAATAACGCGAAATAGTATAAATCTGTAAAAAATTTTTAAAAAATCACGCGTGGAGCACAGATTATGAAGCAATTTCCAGCACATTGAGAATAGTCTCGATAGACATTACCTTTAAATTACGCCAAATAGTATAAATCTGTAAAAGAATTGAAAAAAAAATCACGCTTGGAGCATGGATTGTGAAACAATTTCCAGCACATTGAAAATATTCTCGATAGACATCACCTTTAAATAACGCGGATTAGTATAAATCCGTAAACAAATTAAAAAAAATCACGCGTTGAGCACAGATTATGAAACAATTTCCCGCACAATGAGAATAGTCTCAATAGACATCCCCTTTAAATAACGCGAAATAGTGTAAAGACGTAAACAAATTGAAAAAAATCACGCGTTGAGCACAGATTATGAAACAATTTCCAGCACATTTAGTATAGCCTTGAGAGACATCACCTTTAAATAACGCGAAATAGTATAAAATGTAATAATTAGTATAAACAAATTGAAAAAAAAATCACGCTTGGAGCATAGATTGTGAAACAATATCCAGCACATTGAAAATAGTCTCGATAGACATCGCCTTTAAATATCGCGTAATGGTATAAATCCGTAAACAAATTCAAAAAAATCACGCGTGGAGCACAAATTATGAAACAATTTCCAGCACATTGAGAATATCCTCGATAGACATCACCTTTAAATAACGCGAAATAGTATAAATCCGTAAAAAATTCAAAAAAATCACGCGTGGAGCGCAAATTGTGAAATAATTTCCAGCACATTGAGAACAGCCTCGATAGACATCACCTTTAAATAACAGGAAATATTATAAATCTGGAAAAGTATTGAAAAAAAAATCACGCTTGGAGCATGGATTGTGAAACAATTTCCAGCACATTGAAAATATTCTCGATAGACATCGCCTTTAAATAACGCGAAATAGTATTAATCTGTAAATAATTTTAAAAAAATCACGCGTGGAGCACAGATTATGAAGCAATTTCCAGCACATTGAGAATAGTCTCGATAGACATCACCTTTAAATTATGCGAAATAGTATAAATCTGAAAACAAATTCAAAAAAATCACGCGTTGAGCACAGATTATGAAAATATTTCCAGCACATTGAGTATAGCCTTGATAGACATCACATTTAAATAACGCGAAATAGTATAAAATGTAATATTTAGTATAAACAAATTGAAAAAAAATCACGCTTGGAGCATAGATTATGAAAAAATTTCCAGCACACTGAGAATAGCCTCGATAGACATCGTTTTTAAATAACGCGAAATAGTATAAATCCGTAAACAAATTAAAAAAAAAATCACGTGGAGCACAGATTATGAAAAAATTTCCAGGACATTGAGAAGATCCTCTATAGACATCACCTTTAAAAAACGCGAAATGGTATAAATCCGTAAACAAATAAAAAAAAATCACGCGTTGAGCACAAATTGTGAGACAATTTCCAGCACATTGAGAACAGCCTCGATAGACATCACTTTTAAATAACGCGAAATATTATAAATCTGTAAAAGAATTGAAAAAAAAATCACGCTTGGAGCATGGATTGTGAAACAATTTCCAGCACATTGAAAATATACTCGATAGACATTGCCTTTAAATAACGCAAAATATTATAAATCTGTAAATAAATTTTTAAAAAATCACGCGTAGAGCACAGATTATGAAACAATTTCCAGCACATTGAGAATAGTCTCGATAGACATCTCCTTTAAATAACGCGAAATAGTATAAATCTGAAAACAAATTCAATAAAATCACGCGTGGAGCACATATTATGAAACAATTTCCAGCACATTGAGAAGAGTCTCGAAAGACATCGCCTTTAAATAACGCGAAATAGTATAAATCCATAAACGGATTGAAATAAAAAAAAATCACGCTTGGAGGATAGATTGTGAAACAATTTCCAGCTCATTGAAAATAGTCTCGATAGACATTGCCTTTAAATAAAGGGAAATGGTATAAATCCGTAAACAAATTAAAAAAAATCATGCGTGGAGCACAGATTATGAAACAATTTCCAGCACATTAAGAATAGTCTCGATAGACATCGCCTTTAAATAAAGCGAAGTAGTATAAAGACGTAAATAAATTGAAAAAAATCACGCGTTGCCCACAGATTATGAAACAATTTCCAGCACATTCAGTATAGCCTTTATAGACAGCACCTTTAAATAACGCGAAATAGTATAAAATGTAATAATTTGTATAAACAAATTGAAAAAAAAATCCCGCTTGGAGCATAGATTGTGAAACAATTTCCAGCACATTGAAAATAGCCTCGATAGACATCGCCTTTAAATAACGCGAAATTTTATTAATCCGTAAACAAATTGAAAAAAAAATCATGCTTGGAGTATAAATTGTGAAACAATTTCCAGCACATTGAAAATAGTCTCGATAGACGTCGCCTTTAAATAACGCGAAATAGTATAAATCCGTAAACAAATTTAAAAAAATCACGCGTGGAGCACAGATTATGAAACAATTTCCCGCACAATGAGAATAGCCTCAATAGACATCGCCTTTAAATAACGCGAAATAGTGTAAAGACGTAAACAAATTGAAAAAAATCACGCGTTGAGCACAGATTATGAAACAATTTCCAGCACATTGAGAATAGTCTCGATAGACATCACCTTTAAATAACGCGGAATAGTATAAATCCGTAGACAAATTCCAAAAAATCACGCGTGGAGCACATATAATGAAACAATTTCCAGCACATTGAGAATAGTCTCGATAGACAACGCCTATAAATAACGCGAAATAGTATAAATCTGTAATCAAATTGAAAAAAAATCACGCGTGGAGCACATATTATGAAACAATTTTCAGCACATTGAGAATAGTCTCGATAGACATCGCCTTTAAATAACGCGAAATAGCATAAATCAGTAAACAATTTTTTAAAAAAATCACGCGTCTAGCACAGATTATGAAAAAATTTCCAGCACATTGATAATAGTCTCGATAGACATCACCTTTAAATAATGCGAAATAGTATAAATCTGTAAAGAAATTGAAAAAAAAAATCACGCTTGGAGCATAGATTGTGAAACAATTTCCAGCACATTGAAAATAGTCTCGATAGACATCGCCTTTAAATAATTCGAAATAGTATAAATCTGTAAAGAAATTGAAAAAAATAAAATCACGCTTGGGACATAGATTGTGAAACAATTTCCAGCACAATCAAAATAGTCTCGTTAGACATCGCCTTTAAATAACGCGAAAAATTATAAATCCGTAAATAAATGCAAAAAAATCACGCGTGAAGCACAGATTATGAAACAATTTCCAGCACACTGAGAATAGCCTCGATAGACATCACCTTTAAATAACGCGAAATAGTATAAAATGTAATAATTAGTATAAACAAATTGAAAAAATATCACGCTTGGAGCATAGATTGTGAAACAATTTCCAGCACATTGAAAATAGCCTCGATAGACATCGCCTTTAAATAACGCGAAATTTTATAAATCCGTAAACAAATTGAAAAATAAAATCACGATTGGAGTATAAATTGTGAAACAATTTCCAGCACATTGAAAATAGTCTCGATAGACGTCGCCTTTAAAAAACGCGAAATAGTATAAATCCGTAAACAAATTAAAAAAAATCACGCGTGGAGCACAGATTATGAAACAATTTCCCGCACAATGAGAATAGCCTCAATAGACATCCCCTTTAAATAACGCGAAATAGTGTAAAGACGTAAACAAATTGAAAAAAATCACGCGTTGAGCACAGATTATGAAACAATTTCCAGCACATTGAGTATAGCCTTGAGAGACATCACCTTTAAATAACGCGAAATAATATAAAATGTAATAATTAGTATAAACAAATTGAAAAAAAAAATCACGCTTGGAGCATAGATTGTGAAACAATATCCAGCACATTGAAAATAGTCTCGATAGACATCGCCTTTAATTATCGCGGAATGGTATAAATCCGTAAACAAATTCAAAAAAATCACGCGTGGAGCACAAATTATGAAACAATTTCCAGCACATTGAGAATAGCCTCGATAGACATCACCTTTAGATAACGTGAAATAGTATAAATCTGTAATAATTAGTATAAACAAATTGAAAAAAAAAATCACGCTTGGAGCATAGATTGTGAAACAATTTCCAGCACATTGAAAATAGTCTCGATAGACATCGCCTTTAAATAATTCGAAATAGTATAAATCTGTAAAGAAATTGAAAAAAATAAAATCACGCTTGGGACATAGATTGTGAAACAATTTCCAGCACAATCAAAATAGTCTCGATAGACATCGCCTTTAAATAACGCGAAAAAGTATAAATCCGTAAATAAATGCAAAAAAATCACGCGTTGCCCACAGATTATGAAACAATTTCCAGCACACTGAGAATAGCCTCAATAGACATCACCTTTAAATAACGCGAAATAGTATAAAATGTAATAATTAGTATAAACAAATTGAAAAAAATATCACGCTTGGAGCATAGATTGTGAAACAATTTCCAGCACATTGAAAATAGCCTCGATAGACATCGCCTTTAAATAACGCGAAATTTTATAAATCCGTAAACAAATTGAAAAAAAAAATCACGCTTGGAGTATAAATTGTGAAACAATTTCCAGCACATTGAAAATAGTCTCGATAGACGTCGCCTTTAAAAAACGCGAAATAGTGAAAATCCGTAAACAAATTAAAAAAAATCACGCGTGGAGCACAGATTATGAAACAATTTCCCGCACAATGAGAATAGCCTCAATAGACATCCCCTTTAAATAACGCGAAATAGTGTAAAGACGTAAAAAAATTGAAAAAAATCACGCGTTGAGCACAGATTATGAAACAATTTCCAGCACATTGAGTATAGCCTTGTGAGACATCACCTTTAAATAACGCGAAATAGTATAAAATGTAATAATTAGTATAAACAAATTGAAAAAAAAAATCACGCTTGGAGCATAGATTGTGAAACAATATCCAGCACATTGAAAATAGCCTCAATCGACATCGCCTTTAATTATCGCGGAATGGTATAAATCCGTAAACAAATTCAAAAAAATCACGCGTGGAGCACAAATTATGAAACAATTTCCAGCACATTGAGAATAGCCTCGATAGACATCACCTTTAGATAACGTGAAATAGTATAAATCTGTAATAATTAGTATAAACAAATTGAAAAAAAAAATCACGCTTGGAGCATAGATTGTGAAACAATATCCAGCACATTGAAAATAGTCTCGATAGACATCGCCTTTAATTATCGCTGAATGGTATAAATCCGTAAACAAATTAAAAAAAATCACGCGTGGAGCACAGATTATGAAACAATTTCCCGCACAATGAGAATAGCCTCAATAGACATCGCCTTTAAATAACGCGAAATAGTGTAAAGACGTAAACAAATTGAAAAAAATCACGCGTTGAGCACAGATTATGAAACAATTTCCAGCACATTGAGTATAGCCTTGTGAGACATCACCTTTAAATAACGCGAAATAGTATAAAATGTAATAATTAGTATAAACAAATTGAAAAAAAAAATCACGCTTGGAGCATAGATTGTGAAACAATATCCAGCACATTGAAAATAGCCTCAATAGACATCGCCTTTAAATAACGCGAAATAGTGTAAAGACGTAAACAAATTGAAAAAAATCACGCGTTGAGCACAGATTATGAAACAATTTCCAGCACATTGAGTATAGCCTTGCGAGACATCTCCTTTAAATAACGCGAAATAGTATAAAATGTAATAATTAGTATAAACAAATTGAAAAAAAAATCACGCTTGGAGCATAGATTGTGAAACAATATCCAGCACATTGAAATTAGTCTCGATAGACATCCCCTTTAATTATCGCGGAATGGTATAAATCCGTAAACAAATTCAATAAAATCACGCGTGGAGCGCCGATTATGAAACATTTTCCAGCACATTGAAATAATCTCGATAGACATCGCCTTTAAATAAACGGAAATAGTATAAATCTGAAAACAAATTATATAAAATCACGCGTGGAGCACAGATTATGAACCTAATTCCACCACATTGAGAATAGTCTCGATAGACATCACCTTTAAATAAACGGAAATCGTATAAATACGTAAACAAATTGAAAAAAATCACGCGTGGAGCACAGATTATGAAACAATTTCCAGCACATTGAGAATAGCCTTGATAGGCATCACCTTTAAATAACGCGAATTAGTATAAAATGTAATAATTAGTATAAACAAATTGAAAAAAAAAATTACGTTTGGAGCATAGATTGTGAAACAATTACCAGCACATTGAAAATAGCCTCGATATACATCGCCTTTAAATAACGCGTAATTTTATAAATACGTAAACAAATTGAAAAAAAAATCACGCTTGGAGCATAAATTGTGAAACAATTTCCAGCACATTGAAAATAGTCTCGATAGACGTCGCCTTTAAAAAACGCGAAATAGTATAAATCCGTAAACAAATTTAAAAAAATCACGCGTGGAGCACAAATTATGAAACAATTTCCAGCACATTGAGAATATCCTCGATAAACATCACCTTTAAATAACGCGAAATAGCATTAATCTGTCAAAAAATTGAAAAAAAAAATCACGCTTGGAGCACAGATTATGAAGCAATTTCCAGCACATTGAGAATAGTCTCGATAGACATCACCTTTAAATTACGCCAAATAGTATAAATCTAAAAACAAATTCAAAAAAATCACGCGTGGAGCACAGATTATGAAACAATTTCCAGCACATTGAGAATAGTATCGATAGACATCACCTTTAAAAAAAGCGAAATGGTATAAATCCGTAAACAAATTCAAAAAAATCACGCGTGGAGCGCAAATTGTGAAACAATATCCAGCACATTGAGAACAGCCTCGATAGACATCACCTTTAAATAACGCGAAATATTATAAATCTGTAAAAGAATTGAAAAAAAAATCACGCTTGGAGCATGGATTGTGAAACAATTTCCAGCACATTGAAAATATTCTCGATAGACATCACCTTTAAATAACGCGGATTAGTATAAATCCGTAAACAAATTAAAAAAAATCACGCGTGGAGCACAGATTATGAAACCATTTCCAGCACATTGAGAATAGTCTCGAAAGACATCGCTTTTAAATAACGCGAAATAGTATAAATCCGTAAACGAATTGAAAGAAAAAAAATCACGCTTGGAGGATAGATTGTGAAACAATTTCCAGCTCATTGAAAATAGTCTCGATAGACATCGCCTTTAAATAAAGGGAAATGGTATAAATCCGTAAACAAATTCAAAAAAATCATGCGTGGAGCACAGATTATGAAACAAATTCCAGCACATTGAGAATAGCCTCGATAGACATCGCCTTTAAATAACGCGAAATAGTATAAAGACGTAAACAATTTGAAAAAAATCAGGCGTTGACAACAGATTATGAAACAATTTCCAGCACATTGAGTATAGCCTTGATAGACAGCACCTTTAAATAACGCGAAATAGTAAAAATTAGTATAAACAAATTGAAAAAAAATCACGCTTGGAGCATAGATTGTGAAACAATTTCCAGCACATTGAAAATAGCCTCGAAAGACATCGCCTTTAAATAACGCGAAATTTTATAAATCCGTAAACAAATTGAAAAAAAAAATCATGCTTGGAGTATAAATTGTGAAACAATTTCCAGCACATTGAAAATAGTCTCGATAGACGTCGCCTTTAAAAAACGCGAAATAGTATAAATCCGTAAACAAATTTAAAAAAATCACGCGTGGAGCACAGATTATGAAACAATTTCCCGCACAATGAGAATAGCCTGAATAGACATCGCCTTTAAATAACGCGAAATAGTGTAAAGACGTAAACAAATTGAAAAAAATCACGCGTTGAGCACAGATTATGAAACAATTTCCAGCACATTGAGAATAGTCTCGATAGACATCACCTTTAAATAACGCGGAATAGTATAAATCCGTAGACAAATACCAAAATTCACGCGTGGAGCACATATAATGAAACAATTTCCAGCACATTGAGAATAGTCTCGATAGACAACGCCTATAAATAACGCGAAATAGTATAAATCTGTAATCAAATTGAAAAAAAAATCACGCGTGGAGCACATATTATGAAACAATTTTCAGCACATTGAGAATAGTCTCGATAGACATCGCCTTTAAATAACGCGAAATAGCATAAATCAGTAAACAATTTTTTAAAAAAATCACGCGTCTAGCACAGATTATGAAAAAATTTCCAGCACATTGATAATAGTCTCGATAGACATCACCTTTAAATAATGCGAAATAGTATAAATCTGTAAAGAAATCGAAAAAAAAAAATCACGCTTGGAGCATAGATTGTGAAACAATTTCCAGCACATTGAAAATAGTCTCGATAGACATCGCCTTTAAATAACGCGAAAAAGTATAAATCCGTAAATAAATGCAAAAAAATCACGCGTGAAGCACAGATTATGAAACAATTTCCAGCACACTGAGAACAGCCTCGATAGACATCACCTTTAAATAACGCGAAATAGTATAAAATGTAATAATTAGTATAAACAAATTGAAAAAAATATCACGCTTGGAGCATAGATTGTGAAACAATTTCCAGCACATTGAAAATAGCCTCGATAGACATCGCCTTTAAATAACGCGAAATTTTATAAATCCGTAAACAAATTGAAAAAAAAAATCACGCTTGGAGTATAAATTGTGAAACAATTTCCAGCACATTGAAAATAGTCTCGATAGACGTCGCCTTTAAAAAAAGCGAAATAGTATAAATCCGTAAACAAATTAAAAAAAATCACGCGTGGAGCACAGATTATGAAACAATTTCCCGCACAATGAGAATAGCCTCAATAGACATCCCCTTTAAATAACGCGAAATAGTGTAAAGACGTAAACAAATTGAAAAAAATCACGCGTTGAGCACAGATTATGAAACAATTTCCAGCACATTGAGTATAGCCTTGAGAGACATCACCTTTAAATAACGCGAAATAATATAAAATGTAATAATTAGTATAAACAAATTGAAAAAAAAAATCACGCTTGGAGCATAGATTGTGAAACAATATCCAGCACATTGAAAATAGTCTCGATAGACATCGCCTTTAATTATCGCGGAATGGTATAAATCCGTAAACAAATTAAAAAAAATCACGCGTGGAGCACAGATTATGAAACAATTTCCCGCACAATGAGAATAGCCTCAATAGACATCGCCTTTAAATAACGCGAAATAGTGTAAAGACGTAAACAAATTGAAAAAAATCACGCGTTGAGCACAGATTATGAAACAATTTCCAGCACATTGAGTATAGCCTTGAGAGACATCACCTTTAAATAACGCGAAATAGTATAAAATGTAATAATTAGTATAAACAAATTGAAAAAAAAATCACGCTTGGAGCATAGATTGGGAAACAATATCCAGCACATTGAAAATAGCCTCAATAGACATCGCGTTTAAATAACGCGAGATAGTGTAAAGACGTAAACAAATTGAAAAAAATCACGCGTTGAGCACAGATTATGAAACAATTTCCAGCACATTGAGTATAGCCTTGAGAGACCTCACCTTTAAATAACGCGAAATAGTATAAAATGTAATAATTAGTATAAACAAATTGAAAAAAAAAATCACGCTTGGAGCATAGATTGTGAAACAATATCCAGCACATTGAAAATAGTCTCGATAGACATCGCCTTTAATTATCGCGGAATGGTATAAATCCGTAAACAAATTCAATAAAATCACGCGTGGAGCGCAGATTATGAAACATTTTCCAGCACATTGAAAATAATCTCGATAGACATCGCCTTTAAATAAACGGAAATAGTATAAATCTGAAAACAAATTATATAAAATCACGCGTGGAGCACAGATTATGAAACAATTTCCACCACAATGAGAATAGTCTCGAAAGACATCGCCTTTAAATAACGCGAAATAGTATAAAGACGTAAACAAATTGAAAAAAATCACGCGTTGACAACAGATTGTGAAACATTTTCCAGCACATTGAGTATAGCCTTGATAGACAGCACCTTTAAATAACGCGAAATAGTATAAAATGTAATAATTAGTATAAACAAACTGAAAAAAAAATCACGCTTGGAGCATAGATTGTGAAACAATTTCCAGCACATTGAAAATAGTCTCGATAGACATCGCCTTTAAATAAAGGGAAATGGTATAAATCCGTAAACAAATTTAAAAAAATCATGCGTGGAGCACAGATTATGAAACAATTTCCAGCACATTGAGAATAGCCTCGATAGACATCGCCTTTAAATAACGCGAAATAGTATAAAGACGTAAACAAATTGAAAAAAATCACGCGTTGAACACAGATTATGGAAGAATTTCCAGCACATTGAGTATAGCCTTGAGAGACATCACCTTTAAACAACGCGAAATAGTATAAAATGTAATAATTATTATAAACAAATTGAAAAAAAAAATCACGCTTGGAGCATAGATTGTGAAACAATATCCAGCACATTGAAAATAGTCTCGATAGACATAGCCTTTAAATATAGCGGAATGGTATAAATCCGTAAACAAATTCAAAAAAATCACGCGTATAGCACAAATTATGAACCAATTTCCAGCACGTTGAGAATAGCCTCGATAGACATCACCTTTAAATAACGCGAAATAGTATAAATCTGTAAAAAAATTGAAAAAAAAATCACGCTTGGAGCATGGATTGTGAAACAATTTCCAGCACATTGAAAATATTCTCGATACACATCGCCTTTAAATAACGCGAAATAGTATAAATCTGTAAATAATTTTAAAAAAATCACGCGTGGAGCACAGATTATGAAGCAATTTCCAGCACATTGAGAATAGTCTCGATAGACATCACATTTAAATTACGCGAAATAGTATAAATCTGAAAACAAATTAAAAAAAATAACGCGTGGAGCACAGATTATGAAACAATTTCCAGCACATTCAGAATAGTATCGATAGACATCGTCTTTAAATAACTCGAAATAGTATAAAGACGTAAACAAATTCAAAAAAATCACGCGTTGAGCACAGATTACGAAACAATTTCCAGCACATTGAGTATAGCCTTGATAGACATCACATTTAAATAACGCGAAATAGTATAAAATGTAATATTTAGTATAAACAAATTGAAAAAAAAATCACGCTTGGAGCATAGATTATGAAAAAATTTCCAGCACACTGAGAATAGCCTCGATAGACATTGTTTTTAAATAACGCGAAATAGTATAAATCCGTAAACAAATTAAAAAAAATCACGTGGACCACAGATTATGATAAAATTTCCAGGACATTGAGAATATCCTCTATAGACATCACCTTTAAATAACGCGAAATGGTATAAATCCATAAACAAATTCAAAAAAAATCACGCGTGGAGCGCAAATTGTGAAACAATTTCCAGCACATTGAGAACAGCCTCGATAGACATCACCTTTAAATAACGCGAAATATTATAAATCTGTAAAAGAATTGAAAAAAAAAATCACGCTTGGAGCATGGATTGTGAAACAATTTCCAGCACATTGAAAATAGTCTCGATAGACATCGCCTTTAAATAAAGGGAAATGGTATAAATCCGTAAACAAATTCAAAAAAATCATACGTGGAGCACAGATTATGAAACAATTTCCAGCACATTGAGAATAGTCTCGAAAGACATCGCCTTTAAATAACGCGAAATAGTATAAATCCATAAACGAATTGAAATTTTAAAAAATCACGCTTGGAGGATAGATTGTGAAACAATTTCCAGCTCATTGAAAATAGTCTCGATAGACATTGCCTTTAAATAAAGGGAAATGGTATAAATCCGTAAACAAATTGAAAAAAATCACGCGTTGCCCACAGATTATGAAACAATTTCCAGCACATTGAGTATAGCCTTTATAGACAGCACCTTTAAATAACGCGAAATAGTATAAAATGTAATAATTAGTATAAACAAATTGAAAAAAAAATCACGCTTGGAGCATAGATTGTGAAACAATTTCCAGCACATTGAAAATAGTCTCGATAGACATCGCCTTTAAATAAAGGGAAATGGTATAAATCGGTAAACAAATTAAAAAAAATCATGCGTGGAGCACAGATTATGAAACAATTTCCAGCACATTGAGAATAGCCTCGATAGACATCGCCTTTAAATAACGCGAAATAGTATAAAGACGTAAACAAATTGAAAAAAATCACGCGTTGAGCACAGATTATGAAAGAATTTCCAGCACATTGAGTATAGCCTTGAGAGACATCACCTTTAAATAACGCGAAATAGTATAAAATGTAATAATTATTATAAACAAATAAAAAAAAATCACGCTTGGAGCATAGATTGTGAAACAATATCCAGCACTTTGAAAATAGTCTCGATAGACATAGCCTTTAAATATCGCGGAATGGTATAAATCCGTAAACAAATTCAAAAAAATCACGCGTATAGCACAAATTATGAACCAATTTCCAGCACATTGAGAATAGCCTCGATAGACATCACCTTTAAATAACGCGAAATAGTATAAATCTGTAAAAAAATTGAAAAAAAAAATCACGCTTGGAGCATGGATTGTGAAAGAATTTCCAGCACATTGAAAATATTCTCGATAGACATCGCCTTTAAATAACGCGAAATAGTATAAATCTGTAAATAATTTAAAAAAAATCACGCGTGGAGCACAGATTATGAAGCAATTTCCAGTACATTGAGAATAGTCTCGATAGACATCACATTTAAATTACGCGAAATAGTATAAATCTGAAAACAAATTAAAAAAAATCACGCGTGGAGCACAGATTATGAAACAATTTCCAGCACATTCAGAATAGTATCGATAGACATCGTCTTTAAATAACGCGAAATAGTATAAAGACGTAAACAAATTCAAAAAAATCACGCGTTGAGCACAGATTACGAAACAATTTCCAGCACATTGAGTATATCCTTGATAGACATCACATTTAAATAACGCGAAATAGTATAACATGTAATAATTAGTATAAACAAATTGATAAAAAATCACGCTTGGAGCATAGATTGTGAAACAATTTCCAGCACATTGAAAATAGCGTCGATAGACATCGCCTTTAAATAACGCGAAATCTTATAAATCCGTAAACAAATTGAAAAAAAAAATCACGCTGGTAGTACAAATTGTGATACAATTTCCAGCACATTGAAAATAGTCTCGATAGACGTCGCCTTTAAAAAACGCGAAATAGTATAAATCCGTAAACAAATTCAAAAAAATCACGCGTTGAGCACAGATTATGAAACAATTTCCCGCACAATGAGAATAGCCTCAATAGACATCCCCTTTAAATAACGCGAAATAGTGTAAAGACGTAAACAAATTGAAAAAAATCACGCGTTGAGCACAGATTATGAAACAATTTCCAGCACATTTAGTATAGCCTTGAGAGACATCACCTTTAAATAACGCGAAATAGTATAAAATGTAATAATTAGTATAAACAAATTGAAAAAAAAATCACGCTTGGAGCATAGATTGTGAAACAATATCCAGCACATTGAAAATAGTCTCGATAGACATCGCCTTTAAATATCGCGTAATGGTATAAATCCGTAAACAAATTCAAAAAAATCACGCGTGGAGCACAAATTATGAAACAATTTCCAGCACATTGAGAATATCCTCGATAGACATCACCTTTAAATAACGCGAAATAGCATAAATCTGTCAAAAAATTGAAAAAAAAATCACGCTTGGAGCATGGATTGTGAAAGAATTTCCAGCACATTGAAAATATTCTCGATAGACATCGCCTTTAAATAACGCGAAATAGTATAAATCTGTAAAAAATTTTAAAAAAATCACCCGTGGAGAAAAGATTATGAAGCAATTTCCAGCACATTGAGAATAGTCTCGATAGACATCACCTTTAAATTACGCCAAATAGTATAAATCTGAAAACAAATTAAAAAAAATCACGCGTGGAGCACAGATTATGAAACAATTTCCAGCACATTGAGAATAGTATCGATAGACATCACCTTTAAAAAACGCGAAATGGTATAAATCCGTAAAAAATTCAAAAAAATCACGCGTGGAGCGCAAATTGTGAAACAATTTCCAGCACATCGAGAACAGCCTCGATAGACATCACCTTTAAATAACGCGAAATATTATAAATCTGTAAAAGAATTGAAAAAAAAAATCACGCTTGGAGCATGGATTGTGAAACAATTTCCAGCACATTGAAAATATTCTCGATAGACATCGCCTTTAAATAACGCGAAATAGTATAAATCTGTAAATAATTTTAAAAAAATCACGCGTGGAGCACAGATTATGAAGCAATTTCCAGCACATTGAGAATAGTCTCGATAGACATCACCTTTAAATTATGCGAAATAGTATAAATCTGAAAACAAATTCAAAAAAATCACGCGTTGAGCACAGATTATGAAACAATTTCCAGCACATTGAGAATAGTCTTGATAGACATCACATTTAAATAACGCGAAATAGTATAAAATGTAATATTTAGTATAAACAAATTGAAAAAAAATCACGCTTGGAGCACAGATTATGAAAAAATTTCCAGCACACTGAGAATAGCCTCGATAGACATCGTTTTTAAATAACGCGAAATAGTATAAATCCGTAAACAAATTAAAAAAAATCACGTGGAGCACAGATTATGTAAAAATTTCCAGGACATTGAGAATATCCTCTATAGACATCACCTTTAAAAAACGCGAAATGGTATAAATCCGTAAACAAATAAAAAAAATCACGCGTTGAGCACAAATTGTGAGACAATTTCCAGCACATTGAGAACAGCCTCGATAGACATCACCTTTAAATAACGCGAAATATTATAAATCTGTAAAAGAATTGAAAAAAAAAATCACGCTTGGAGCATGGATTGTGAAACAATTTCCAGCACATTGAAAATATACTCGATAGACATTGCCTTTAAATAACGCAAAATATTATAAATCTGTAAATAAATTTTTAAAAAATCACGCGTGGAGCACAGATTATGAAACAATTTCCAGCACATTGAGAATAGTCTCGATAGACATCTCCTTTAAATAACGCGAAATAGTATAAATCTGAAAACAAATTCAATAAAATCACGCGTGGAGCACAGATTATGAAACAATTTCCAGCACATTGAGAATAGTCTCGAAAGACATCGCCTTTAAATAACGCGAAATAGTATAAATCCATAAACGAATTGAAATAAAAAAAAATCACGCTTGGAGGATAGATTGTGAAACAATTTCCAGCTCATTGAAAATAGTCTCGATAGACATTGCCTTTAAATAAAGGGAAATGGTATAAATCCGTAAACAAATTCAAAAAAATCATGCGTGGAGCACAGATTATGAAACAATTTCCAGCACATTAAGAGTAGTCTCGATAGACATCGCCTTTAAATAACGCGAAATAGTATAAAGACGCAAATAAATTGAAAAAAATCACGCGTTGCCCACAGATTATGAAACAATTTCCAGCACATTGAGTATAGCCTTTATAGACAGCACCTTTAAATAACGCGAAATAGTATAAAATGTAATAATTAGTATAAACAAATTGAAAAAAAAATCACGCTTGGAGCATAGATTGTGAAACAATTTCCAGCACATTGAAAATAGCCTCGATAGACATCGCCTTTAAATAACGCGAAATTTTATAAATCCGTAAACAAACTGAAAAAAAAAATCATGCTTGGAGTATAAATTGTGAAACAATTTCCAGCACATTGAAAATAGTCTCGATAGACGTCGCCTTTAAAAAACGCGAAATAGTATAAATCCGTAAACAAATTTAAAAAAATCACGCGTGGAGCACAGATTATGAAACAATTTCCCGCACAATGAGAATAGCCTGAATAGACATCGCCTTTAAATAACGCGAAATAGTGTAAAGACGTAAACAAATTGAAAAAAATCACGCGTTGAGCACAGATTATGAAACAATTTCCAGCACATTGAGAATAGTCTCGATAGACATCACCTTTAAATAACGCGGAATAGTATAAATCCGTAGACAAATTCCAAAAAATCACGCGTGGAGCACATATTATGAAACAATTTTCAGCACATTGAGAATAGTCTCGATAGACATCGCCTTTAAATAACGCGAAATAGCATAAATCAGTAAACAATTTTTTAAAAAAATCACGCGTCTAGCATAGATTGTGAAACAATTTCCAGCACATTGAAAATAGTCTCGATAGACATCGCCTTTAAATAACGCGAAAAAGTATAAATCCGTAAATAAATGCAAAAAAATCACGCGTGAAGCACAGATTATGAAACAATTTCCAGCACACTGAGAATAGCCTCGATAGACATCACCTTTAAATAACGCGAAATAGTATAAAATGTAATAATTAGTATAAACAAATTGAAAAAAATATCACGCTTGGAGCATAGATTGTGAAACAATTTCCAGCACATTGAAAATAGCCTCGATAGACATCGCCTTTAAATAACGCGAAATTTTATAAATCCGTAAACAAATTGAAAAAAAAATCACGCTTGGAGTATAAATTGTGAAACAATTTCCAGCACATTGAAAATAGTCTCGATGGACGTCGCCTTTAAAAAAAGCGAAATAGTATAAATCCGTAAACAAATTAAAAAAAATCACGCGTGGAGCACAGATTATGAAACAATTTCCCGCACAATGAGAATAGCCTCAATAGACATCCCCTTTAAATAACGCGAAATAGTGTAAAGACGTAAACAAATTGAAAAAAATCACGCGTTGAGCACAGATTATGAAACAATTTCCAGCACATTGAGTATAGCCTTGAGAGACATCACCTTTAAATAACGCGAAATAATATAAAATGTAATAATTAGTATAAACAAATTGAAAAAAAAAATCACGCTTGGAGCATAGATTGTGAAACAATATCCAGCACATTGAAAATAGTCTCGATAGACATCGCCTTTAATTATCGCGGAATGGTATAAATCCGTAAACAAATTAAAAAAAATCACGCGTGGAGCACAGATTATGAAACAATTTCCCGCACAATGAGAATAGCCTCAATAGACATCGCCTTTAAATAACGCGAAATAGTGTAAAGACGTAAACAAATTGAAAAAAATCACGCGTTGAGCACAGATTATGAAACAATTTCCAGCACATTGAGTATAGCCTTGAGAGACATCACCGTTAAATAACGCGAAATAGTATAAAATGTAATAATTAGTATAAACAAATTGAAAAAAAAATCACGCTTGGAGCATAGATTGGGAAACAATATCCAGCACATTGAAAATAGCCTCAATAGACATCGCGTTTAAATAACGCGAGATAGTGTAAAGACGTAAACAAATTGAAAAAAATCACGCGTCGAGCACAGATTATGAAACAATTTCCAGCACATTGAGTATAGCCTTGAGAGACCTCACCTTTAAATAACGCGAAATAGTATAAAATGTAATAATTAGTATAAACAAATTGAAAAAAAAAATCACGCTTGGAGCATAGATTGTGAAACAATATCCAGCACATTGAAAATAGTCTCGATAGACATCGCCTTTAATTATCGCGGAATGGTATAAATCCGTAAACGAATTCAATAAAATCACGCGTGGAGCGCAGATTATGAAACATTTTCCAGCACATTGAAAATAATCTCGATAGACATAGCCTTTAAATAAAGGGAAATAGTATAAATCTGAAAACAAATTATATAAAATCACGCGTGGAGCACAGATTATGAAACAATTTCCACCACAATGAGAATAGTCTCGAAAGACATCGCCTTTAAATAACGCGAAATAGTATAAAGACGTAAACAAATTGAAAAAAATCACGCGTTGACAACAGATTGTGAAACATTTTCCAGCACATTGAGTATAGCCTTGATAGACAGCACCTTTAAATAACGCGAAATAGTATAAAATGTAATAATTAGTATAAACAAACTGAAAAAAAATCACGCTTGGAGCATAGATTGTGAAACAATTTCCAGCACATTGAAAATAGTCTCGATAGACATCGCCTTTAAATAAAGGGAAATGGTATAAATTCGTAAACAAATTAAAAAAAATCATGCGTGGAGCACAGATTATGAAACAATTTCCAGCACATTGAGAATAGCCTCGATAGACATCGCCTTTAAATAACGCGAAATAGTATAAAGACGTAAACAAATTGAGAAAAATCACGCGTTGAACACAGATTATGAAAGAATTTCCAGCACATTGAGTATAGCCTTGAGAGACATCACCTTTAAATAACGCGAAATAGTATAAATCTGTAAAAAATTTTAAAAAAATCACCCGTGGAGCACAGATTATGAAGCAATTTCCAGCACATTGAGAATAGTCTCGATAGACATCACCTTTAAATTACGCCAAATAGTATAAATCTGAAAACAAATTAAAAAAAATCACGCGTGGAGCACAGATTATGAAACAATTTCCAGCACATTGAGAATAGTATCGATAGACATCACCTTTAAAAAACGCGAAATGGTATAAATCCGTAAAAAATTCAAAAAAATCACGCGTGGAGCGCAAATTGTGAAACAATTTCCAGCACATTGAGAACAGCCTCGATAGACATCACCTTTAAATAACGCGAAATATTATAAATCTGTAAAAGAATTGAAAAAAAAAAATCACGCTTGGAGCATGGATTGTGAAACAATTTCCAGCACATTGAAAATATTCTCGATAGACATCGCCTTTAAATAACGCGAAATAGTATAAATCTGTAAATAATTTTAAAAAAATCACGCGTGGAGCACAGATTATGAAGCAATTTCCAGCACATTGAGAATAGTCTCGATAGACATCACCTTTAAATTATGCGAAATAGTATAAATCTGAAAACAAATTCAAAAAAATCACGCGTTGAGCACAGATTATGAAACAATTTCCAGCACATTGAGTATAGCCTTGATAGACATCACATTTAAATAACGCGAAATAGTATAAAATGTAATATTTAGTATAAACAAATTGAAAAAAAATCACGCTTGGAGCACAGATTATGAAAAAATTTCCAGCACACTGAGAATAGCCTCGATAGACATCGTTTTTAAATAACGCGAAATAGTATAAATCCGTAAACAAATTAAAAAAAATCACGTGGAGCACAGATTATGAAAAAATTTCCAGGACATTGAGAATATCCTCTATAGACATCACCTTTAAAAAACGCGAAATGGTATAAATCCGTAAACAAATAAAAAAAAATCACGCGTTGAGCACAAATTGTGAGACAATTTCCAGCACATTGAGAACAGCCTCGATAGACATCACCTTTAAATAACACGAAATATTATAAATCTGTAAAAGAATTGAAAAAAAAATCACGCTTGGAGCATGGATTGTGAAACAATTTCCAGCACATTGAAAATATACTCGATAGACATTGCCTTTAAATAACGCAAAATATTATAAATCTGTAAATAAATTTTTAAAAAATCACGCGTGGAGCACAGATTATGAAACAATTTCCAGCACATTGAGAATAGTCTCGATAGACATCTCCTTTAAATAACGCGAAATAGTATAAATCTGAAAACAAATTCAATAAAATCACGCGTGGAGCACAGATTATGAAACAATTTCCAGCACATTGAGAATAGTCTCGAAAGACATCGCCTTTAAATAACGCGAAATAGTATAAATCCATAAACGAATTGAAATAAAAAAAAATCACGCTTGGAGGATAGATTGTGAAACAATTTCCAGCTCATTGAAAATAGTCTCGATAGACATTGCCTTTAAATAAAGGGAAATGGTATAAATCCGTAAACAAATTCAAAAAAATCATGCGTGGAGCACAGATTATGAAACAATTTCCAGCACATTAAGAGTAGTCTCGATAGACATCGCCTTTAAATAACGCGAAATAGTATAAAGACGCAAATAAATTGAAAAAAATCACGCGTTGCCCACAGATTATGAAACAATTTACAGCACATTGAGTATAGCCTTTATAGACAGCACCTTTAAATAACGCGAAATAGTATAAAATGTAATAATTAGTATAAACAAATTGAAAAAAAAATCACGCTTGGAGCATAGATTGTGAAACAATTTCCAGCACATTGAAAATAGCCTCGATAGACATCGTCTTTAAATAACGCGAAATAGTATAAATCCGTAAACAAATTAAAAAAAATCACGCGTGGAGCGCAGATTATGAAACAATTTCCAGGACATTGAGAACAGCCTCTATAGACCTCATCTTTAAAAAACGCGAAATGGTATAAATCCATATACAAATTCAAATAAATCACGCGTGGAGTGCAAAATGTGAAACAATTTCCAGCACATTGAGAACAGCCTCGATAGACATCACCTTTAAATAACGCGAAATATTATAAATCTGTAAAAGAATTGAAAAAAAAAATCACGCTTGGAGCATGGATTGTGAAACAATTTCCAGCACATTGAAAATATTCTCCATAGACATCGCCTTTAAGTAACGCAAAATAGTGTAAATCTGTAAATAAATTTTTAAAAAATCACGCGTAGAGCACAGATTATGAAACAATTTCCAGCACATTGAGAATAGTCTTGATAGACATCTCCTTTAAATAACGCGAAATAGTAAAAATCTGAAAACAAATTCACTATAATCACGCGTGGAGCACAAATTATGAAACAATTTCCAGCACATTGAGAATACTCTCGATAGACATCTCCTTTAAATAACGCGAAATAGTATAAATCCGTAAACAAATTCAAAAAAATCACGCGTGGAGCACAGATTATGAAACAATTTCCAGCTCATTGAGAATAGTCTCGAAAGACATCGCCTTTAAATAACGCGAAATATTATAAATCCGTAAACAAATTGAAATAAAAAAAAATCACGCTTGGAGAATAGATTGTGAAACAATTTCCAGCTCATTGAAAATAGTCTCGATAGACATCGCCTTTAAATAAAGGGAAAAAGTATAAATCCGTAAATAAATGCAAAAAAATCACGCGTGAAGCACAGATTATGAAACAATTTCCAGCACACTGAGAATAGCCTCGATAGACATCACCTTTAAATAACGCGAAATAGTATAAAATGTAATAATTAGTATAAACAAATTGAAAAAAATATCACGCTTGGAGCATAGATTGTGAAACAATTTCCAGCACATTGAAAATAGCCTCGATAGACATCGCCTTTAAATAACGCGAAATTTTATAAATCCGTAAACAAATTGAAAAAAAAATCACGCTTGGAGTATAAATTGTGAAACAATTTCCAGCACATTGAAAATAGTCTCGATGGACGTCGCCTTTAAAAAAAGCGAAATAGTATAAATCCGTAAACAAATTAAAAAAAATCACGCGTGGAGCACAGATTATGAAACAATTTCCCGCACAATGAGAATAGCCTCAATAGACATCCCCTTTAAATAACGCGAAATAGTGTAAAGACGTAAACAAATTGAAAAAAATCACGCGTTGAGCACAGATTATGAAACAATTTCCAGCACATTGAGTATAGCCTTGAGAGACATCACCTTTAAATAACGCGAAATAATATAAAATGTAATAATTAGTATAAACAAATTGAAAAAAAAAAATCACGCTTGGAGCATAGATTGTGAAACAATATCCAGCACATTGAAAATAGTCTCGATAGACATCGCCTTTAATTATCGCGGAATGGTATAAATCCGTAAACAAATTAAAAAAAATCACGCGTGGAGCACAGATTATGAATCAATTTCCCGCACAATGAGAATAGCCTCAATAGACATCGCCTTTAAATAACGCGAAATAGTGTAAAGACGTAAACAAATTGAAAAAAATCACGCGTTGAGCACAGATTATGAAACAATTTCCAGCACATTGAGTATAGCCTTGAGAGACATCACCGTTAAATAACGCGAAATAGTATAAAATGTAATAATTAGTATAAACAAATTGAAAACAAAAATCACGCTTGGAGCATAGATTGGGAAACAATATCCAGCACATTGAAAATAGCCTCAATAGACATCGCGTTTAAATAACGCGAGATAGTGTAAAGACGTAAACAAATTGAAAAAAATCACGCGTCGAGCACAGATTATGAAACAATTTCCAGCACATTGAGTATAGCCTTGAGAGACCTCACCTTTAAATAACGCGAAATAGTATAAAATGTAATAATTAGTATAAACAAATTGAAAAAAAAAATCACGCTTGGAGCATAGATTGTGAAACAATATCCAGCACATTGAAAATAGTCTCGATAGACATCGCCTTTAATTATCGCGGAATGGTATAAATCCGTAAACGAATTCAATAAAATCACGCGTGGAGCGCAGATTATGAAACATTTTCCAGCACATTGAAAATAATCTCGATAGACATAGCCTTTAAATAAAGGGAAATAGTATAAATCTGAAAACAAATTATATAAAATCACGCGTGGAGCACAGATTATGAAACAATTTCCACCACAATGAGAATAGTCTCGAAAGACATCGCCTTTAAATAACGCGAAATAGTATAAAGACGTAAACAAATTGAAAAAAATCACGCGTTGACAACAGATTGTGAAACATTTTCCAGCACATTGAGTATAGCCTTGATAGACAGCACCTTTAAATAACGCGAAATAGTATAAAATGTAATAATTAGTATAAACAAACTGAAAAAAAATCACGCTTGGAGCATAGATTGTGAAACAATTTCCAGCACATTGAAAATAGTCTCGATAGACATCGCCTTTAAATAAAGGGAAATGGTATAAATTCGTAAACAAATTAAAAAAAATCATGCGTGGAGCACAGATTATGAAACAATTTCCAGCACATTGAGAATAGCCTCGATAGACATCGCCTTTAAATAACGCGAAATAGTATAAAGACGTAAACAAATTGAGAAAAATCACGCGTTGAACACAGATTATGAAAGAATTTCCAGCACATTGAGTATAGCCTTGAGAGACATCACCTTTAAATAACGCGAAATAGTATAAATCTGTAAAAAATTTTAAAAAAATCACCCGTGGAGCACGGATTATGAAGCAATTTCCAGCACATTGAGAATAGTCTCGATAGACATCACCTTTAAATTACGCCAAATAGTATAAATCTGAAAACAAATTAAAAAAAATCACGCGTGGAGCACAGATTATGAAACAATTTCCAGCACATTGAGAATAGTATCGATAGACATCACCTTTAAAAAACGCGAAATGGTATAAATCCGTAAAAAATTCAAAAAAATCACGCGTGGAGCGCAAATTGTGAAACAATTTCCAGCACATTGAGAACAGCCTCGATAGACATCACCTTTAAATAACGCGAAATATTATAAATCTGTAAAAGAATTGAAAAAAAAAAATCACGCTTGGAGCATGGATTGTGAAACAATTTCCAGCACATTGAAAATATTCTCGATAGACATCGCCTTTAAATAACGCGAAATAGTATAAATCTGTAAATAATTTTAAAAAAATCACGCGTGGAGCACAGATTATGAAGCAATTTCCAGCACATTGAGAATAGTCTCGATAGACATCACCTTTAAATTATGCGAAATAGTATAAATCTGAAAACAAATTCAAAAAAATCACGCGTTGAGCACAGATTATGAAACAATTTCCAGCACATTGAGTATAGCCTTGATAGACATCACATTTAAATAACGCGAAATAGTATAAAATGTAATATTTAGTATAAACAAATTGAAAAAAAATCACGCTTGGAGCACAGATTATGAAAAAATTTCCAGCACACTGAGAATAGCCTCGATAGACATCGTTTTTAAATAACGCGAAATAGTATAAATCCGTAAACAAATTAAAAAAAATCACGTGGAGCACAGATTATGAAAAAATTTCCAGGACATTGAGAATATCCTCTATAGACATCACCTTTAAAAAACGCGAAATGGTATAAATCCGTAAACAAATAAAAAAAAATCACGCGTTGAGCACAAATTGTGAGACAATTTCCAGCACATTGAGAACAGCCTCGATAGACATCACCTTTAAATAACACGAAATATTATAAATCTGTAAAAGAATTGAAAAAAAAATCACGCTTGGAGCATGGATTGTGAAACAATTTCCAGCACATTGAAAATATACTCGATAGACATTGCCTTTAAATAACGCAAAATATTATAAATCTGTAAATAAATTTTTAAAAAATCACGCGTGGAGCACAGATTATGAAACAATTTCCAGCACATTGAGAATAGTCTCGATAGACATCTCCTTTAAATAACGCGAAATAGTATAAATCTGAAAACAAATTCAATAAAATCACGCGTGGAGCACAGATTATGAAACAATTTCCAGCACATTGAGAATAGTCTCGAAAGACATCGCCTTTAAATAACGCGAAATAGTATAAATCCATAAACGAATTGAAATAAAAAAAAATCACGCTTGGAGGATAGATTGTGAAACAATTTCCAGCTCATTGAAAATAGTCTCGATAGACATTGCCTTTAAATAAAGGGAAATGGTATAAATCCGTAAACAAATTCAAAAAAATCATGCGTGGAGCACAGATTATGAAACAATTTCCAGCACATTAAGAGTAGTCTCGATAGACATCGCCTTTAAATAACGCGAAATAGTATAAAGACGCAAATAAATTGAAAAAAATCACGCGTTGCCCACAGATTATGAAACAATTTACAGCACATTGAGTATAGCCTTTATAGACAGCACCTTTAAATAACGCGAAATAGTATAAAATGTAATAATTAGTATAAACAAATTGAAAAAAAAATCACGCTTGGAGCATAGATTGTGAAACAATTTCCAGCACATTGAAAATAGCCTCGATAGACATCGTCTTTAAATAACGCGAAATAGTATAAATCCGTAAACAAATTAAAAAAAATCACGCGTGGAGCGCAGATTATGAAACAATTTCCAGGACATTGAGAACAGCCTCTATAGACCTCATCTTTAAAAAACGCGAAATGGTATAAATCCATATACAAATTCAAAAAAATCACGCGTGGAGTGCAAAATGTGAAACAATTTCCAGCACATTGAGAACAGCCTCGATAGACATCACCTTTAAATAACGCGAAATATTATAAATCTGTAAAAGAATTGAAAAAAAAAATCACGCTTGGAGCATGGATTGTGAAACAATTTCCAGCACATTGAAAATATTCTCCATAGACATCGCCTTTAAGTAACGCAAAATAGTGTAAATCTGTAAATAAATTTTTAAAAAATCACGCGTAGAGCACAGATTATGAAACAATTTCCAGCACATTGAGAATAGTCTTGATAGAATTCTCCTTTAAATAACGCGAAATAGTAAAAATCTGAAAACAAATTCACTATAATCACGCGTGGAGCACAAATTATGAAACAATTTCCAGCACATTGAGAATACTCTCGATAGACATCTCCTTTAAATAACGCGAAATAGTATAAATCCGTAAACAAATTCAAAAAAATCACGCGTGGAGCACAGATTATGAAACAATTTCCAGCTAATTGAGAATAGTCTCGAAAGACATCGCCTTTAAATAACGCGAAATAGTATAAATCCGTAAACAAATTGAAATAAAAAAAAATCACGCTTGGAGAATAGATTGTGAAACAATTTCCAGCTCATTGAAAATAGTCTCGATAGACATCGCCTTTAAATAAAGGGAAATGGTATAAATCCGTAAACAAATTCAAAAAAATCTTACGTGGAGCACAGATTATGAAACAATTTCCAGCACATTGAGTATAGCCTTTATAGACAGCACCTTTATATAACGCGAAATAGTATAAAATGTAATAATTAGTATAAACAAATTGAAAAAAAATCACGCTTGGAGCATAGATTGTGAAACAATTTCCAGCACATTGAAAATAGCCTCGATACACATCGCCTTTAAATAACGCGAAATTTTATAAATCCGTAAACAAATTCAAAAAAATCATGCGTGGAGCACAGATTATGAAACAATTTCCAGCACATTGAGAATAGCCTCGATAGACATCGCCTTTAAATAACCCGAAATAGTATAAAGACATAAACAAATTGAAAAAAATCACGCGTTGACAACAGATTATGAAACAATTTCCAGCACATTGAGTATAGCCTTGATAGACAGCACCTTTAAATAACGCGAAATAGTAATAATTAGTATAAACAAATTGAAAAAAAATCACGCTTGGAGCATAGATTGTGAAACAATTTCCAGCACATTGAAAATAGCCTCGATACACATCGCCTTTAAATAAAGGGAAATGGTATAAATCCGTAAACAAATTCAAAAAAATCATGCGTGGAGCACAGATTATGAAACAATTTCCAGCACATTAAGAGTAGTCTCGATAGACATCGCCTTTAAATAACGCGAAATAGTATAAAGACGCAAATAAATTGAAAAAAATCACGCGTTGCCCACAGATTATGAAACAATTTACAGCACATTGAGTATAGCCTTTATAGACAGCACCTTTAAATAACGCGAAATAGTATAAAATGTAATAATTAGTATAAACAAATTGAAAAAAAATCACGCTTGGAGCATAGATTGTGAAACAATTTCCAGCACATTGAAAATAGCCTCGATAGACATCGTCTTTAAATAACGCGAAATAGTATAAATCCGTAAACAAATTAAAAAAAATCACGCGTGGAGCGCAGATTATGAAACAATTTCCAGGACATTGAGAACAGCCTCTATAGACCTCATCTTTAAAAAACGCGAAATGGTATAAATCCATATACAAATTCAAAAAAATCACGCGTGGAGTGCAAAATGTGAAACAATTTCCAGCACATTGAGAACAGCCTCGATAGACATCACCTTTAAATAACGCGAAATATTATAAATCTGTAAAAGAATTGAAAAAAAAAATTCACGCTTGGAGCATGGATTGTGAAACAATTTCCAGCACATTGAAAATATTCTCCATAGACATCGCCTTTAAGTAACGCAAAATAGTGTAAATCTGTAAATAAATTTTTAAAAAATCACGCGTAGAGCACAGATTATGAAACAATTTCCAGCACATTGAGAATAGTCTTGATAGACATCTCCTTTAAATAACGCGAAATAGTAAAAATCTGAAAACAAATTCACTATAATCACGCGTGGAGCACAAATTATGAAACAATTTCCAGCACATTGAGAATACTCTCGATAGACATCTCCTTTAAATAACGCGAAATAGTATAAATCCGTAAACAAATTAAAAAAAATCACGCGTGGAGCACAGATTATGAAACAATTTCCAGCTCATTGAGAATAGTCTCGAAAGACATCGCCTTTAAATAACGCGAAATAGTATAAATCCGTAAACAAATTGAAATAAAAAAAAATCACGCTTGGAGAATAGATTGTGAAACAATTTCCAGCTCATTGAAAATAGTCTCGATAGACATCGCCTTTAAATAAAGGGAAATGGTATAAATCCGTAAACAAATTCAAAAAAATCTTACGTGGAGCACAGATTATGAAACAATTTCCAGCACATTGAGTATAGCCTTTATAGACAGCACCTTTATATAACGCGAAATAGTATAAAATGTAATAATTAGTATAAACAAATTGAAAAAAAATCACGCTTGGAGCATAGATTGTGAAACAATTTCCAGCACATTGAAAATAGCCTCGATACACATCGCCTTTAAATAACGCGAAATTTTATAAATCCGTAAACAAATTCAAAAAAATCATGCGTGGAGCACAGATTATGAAACAATTTCCAGCACATTGAGAATAGCCTCGATAGACATCGCCTTTAAATAACCCGAAATAGTATAAAGACATAAACAAATTGAAAAAAATCACGCGTTGACAACAGATTATGAAACAATTTCCAGCACATTGAGTATAGCCTTGATAGACAGCACCTTTAAATAACGCGAAATAGTAATAATTAGTATAAACAAATTGAAAAAAAATCACGCTTGGAGCATAGATTGTGAAACAACTTCTAGCACATTGAAAATAGCGTCGATAGACATCGCCTTTAAATAACGCAAAATCTTATAAATCCGTAAACAAATTGAAAAAAAAATCACGCTTGGAGTACAAATTGTGAAACAATTTCCAGCACATTGAAAATAGTCTCGATAGACGTCGCCTTTAAAAAACGCGAAATAGTATAAATCCGTAAACAAATTAAAAAAAATCACGCGTTGAGCACAGATTATGAAACAATTTCCAGCACATTTAGTATAGCCTTGAGAGACATCACCTTTAAATAACGCGAAATAGTATAAAATGTAATAATTAGTATAAACAAATTGAAAAAAAATCACGCTTGGAGCATAGATTGTGAAACAATATCCAGCACATTGAAAATAGTCTCGATAGACATCGCCTTTAAATATCGCGGAATGGTATAAATCCGTAAACAAATTCAAAAAAATCACGCGTGGAGCACAAATTATGAAACAATTTCCAGCACATTGAGAATATCCTCGATAGACATCACCTTTAAATAACGCGAAATAGCATAAATCTGTCAAAAAATTGAAAAAAAAATCACGCTTGGAGCATGGATTGTGAAACAATTTCCAGCACATTGAAAATATTCTCGATAGACATCGTTTTAAATAACGCGAAATAGTATAAATCTGTAAAAAAATTTAAAAAAATCACGCGTGGAGCACAGATTATGAAGCAATTTCCAGCATATTGAGAATAGTCTCGATAGACATCACCTTTAAATTACGCCAAATAGTATAAATCTAAAAAAAAATTCAAAAAAATCACGCGAGGAGCACAGATTATGAAACAATTTCCAGCACATTGATAATAGTATCGATAGACATCACCTTTAAAAAACGCGAAATGGTATAAATCCGTAAACAAATTCAAAAAAATCACGCGTGGAGCGCAAATTGTGAAACAATTTCCAGCACATTGAGAACAGCCTCGATAGACATCACCTTTAAATAACGCGAAATATTATAAATCTGTAAAAGAATTGAAAAAAAAAATCACGCTTGGAGCATGGATTGTGAAACAATTTCCAGCACATTGAAAATATTCTCGATAGACATCACCTTTAAATAACGCGGATTAGTATAAATCCGTAAACAAATTTAAAAAAATCACGCGTGGAGCACAGATTATGAAACAATTTCCAGCACATTGAGAATAGTCTCGAAAGACATCGCTTTTAAATAACGCGAAATAGTATAAATCCGTAAACGAATTGAAAGAAAAAAAATCACGCTTGGAGGATAGATTGTGAAACAATTTCCAGCTCATTGAAAATAGTCTCGATAGACATCGCCTTTAAATAAAGGGAAATGGTATAAATCCGTAAACAAATTCAAAAAAATCATGCGTGGAGCACAGATTATGAAACAATTTCCAGCACATTGAGAATAGCCACGATAGACATCGCCTTTAAATAACGCGATATAGTATAAAGACGTAAACAATTTGAAAAAAATCAGGCGTTGACAACAGATTATGAAACAATTTCCAGCACATTGAGTATAGCCTTGATAGACAGCACCTTTAAATAACGCGAAATAGTAATAATTAGTATAAACAAATTGAAAAAAAATCACGCTTGGAGCATAGATTGTGAAACAATTTCCAGCACATTGAAAATAGCGTCGATAGACATCGCCTTTAAATAACGCGAAATCTTATATATCCGTAAACAAATTGAAAAAAAAAATCACGCTTGGAGTACAAATTGTGAAACAATTTCCGGCACATTGAAAATAGTCTCGATAGACGTCGCCTTTAAAAAACGCGAAATAGTATAAATCCGTAAACAAATTCAAAAAAATCACGCGTTGAGCACAGATTATGAAACAATTTCCCGCACAATGAGAATAGCCTCAATAGACATCCCCTTTAAATAACGCGAAATAGTGTAACGACGTAAACAAATTGAAAAAAATCACGCGTTGAGCACAGATTATGAAACAATTTCCAGCACATTTAGTATAGCCTTGAGAGACATCACCTTTAAATAACGCGAAATAGTATAAAATGTAATAATTAGTATAAACAAATTGAAAAAAAATCACGCTTGGAGCATAGATTGTGAAACAATATCCAGCACATTGAAAGTAGTCTCGATAGACATCGCCTTTAAATATCGCGTAATGGTATAAATCCGTAAACAAATTCAAAAAAATCACGCGTGGAGCACAAATTATGAAACAATTTCCAGCACATTGAGAATATCCTCGATAGACATCACCTTTAAATTACGCCAAATAGTATAAATCTGAAAACAAATTCAAAAAAATCACGCGTGGAGCAAAGATTATGAAACAATTTCCAGCACATTGAGAATAGTATTGATAGACATCACATTTAAAAAACGCGAAATGGTATAAATCCGTAAAAATTCAAAAAAATCACGCGTGGAGCGCAAATTGTGAAACAATTTCCAGCACATTGAGAACAGCCTCGATAGACATCACCTTTAAATAACGCGAAATATTATAAAACTGTAAAAGAATAAAAAAAAATCACGCTTGAGCATGGATTGTGAAACAATTTCCAGCACATTGAAAATATTCTCGATCGACATCGCCTTTAAATAACGCGAAATAGTATAAATCTGTAAATAATTTTTAAAAAATCACGCGTGGAGCACAGATTATGAAGCAATTTCCAACACATTGAGAATAGTCTCGATAGACATCACCTTTAAATTATGCGAAATAGTATAAATCTGAAAACAAATTCAAAAAA
The DNA here is from genome assembly GCA_963932465.1 of Maratus speciosus. Taxonomy (NCBI): domain Eukaryota; kingdom Metazoa; phylum Arthropoda; class Arachnida; order Araneae; family Salticidae; genus Maratus; species Maratus speciosus. The sequence continues at coordinate 55,188 of CAWVRF010001550.1, forward strand.
ATCACGCGTTGAGCACAGATTATGAAACAATTTCCAGCACATTGAGTATAGCCTTGATAGACATCACATTTAAATAACGCGAAATAGTATAAAATGTAATAGTTAGTATAAACAAATTGAAAAAAAATCACGCTTGGAGCATAGATTATCAAAAAATTTCCAGCACACTGAGAATAGCCTCGATAGACATCGTTTTTAAATAACGCGAAATAGTATAAATCCGTAAACAAATAAAAAAAATCACGTGGAGCACAGATTATGAAAAAATTTCCAGGACATTGAGAATATCCTCTATAGACATCACCTTTAAAAAACGCGAAATGGTATAAATCCGTAAACAAATAAAAAAAAATCACGCGTGGAGCACAAATTGTGAGACAATTTCCAGCACATTGAGAACAGCCTCGATAGACATCACCTTTAAATAACGCGAAATATTATAAATCTGTAAAAGAATTAAAAAAAAAATCACGCTATACATCGCGTTTAAATAACGCGAAATATTATAAAGACGTAAACAAATTGAAAAAAATCACTCGTTGAGCACAGATTATGAAAGAATTTCCAGCACATTGAGTATAGCCTTGAGAGACATCACCTTTAAATAACGCGAAATAGTATAAAATGTAATAATTATTATAAACAAATTGAAAAAAAAAATCACGCTTGGAGAATAGATTGTGAAACAATATCCAGCACATTGAAAATAGTCTCGATAGACATAGCCTTTAAATATCGCGGAATGGTATAAATCCGTAAACAAATTCAAAAAAATCACGCGTATAACACAAATTATGAACCAATTTCCAGCAC
>CAWVRF010001550.1:56200-76200 GCA_963932465.1 Maratus speciosus
ATTGAGAATAGCCTCGATAGACATCACCTTTAAATAACGCGAAATAGTATAAATCTGTAAAAAAATTGAAAAAAAAAATCACGCTTGGAGCATGGATTGTGAAACAATTTCCAGCACATTGAAAATATTCTCGATAGAGATCGCCTTTAAATAACGCGAAATAGTGTAAATCTGTAAATAATTTTAAAAAAATCACGCGTGGAGCACAGATTATGAAGCAATTTCCAGCACATTGAGAATAGTCTCGATAGACATCACATTTAAATTACGCGAAATAGTATAAATCTGAAAACAAATTTAAAAAAATCACGCGTGGAGCACAGATTATGAAACAATTTCCAGCACATTCAGAATAGTATCGATAGACATCGTCTTTAAATAACGCGAAATAGTATAAAGACGTAAACAAATTAAAAAAATCACGCGTTGAGCACAGATTACGAAACAATTTCCAGCACATTGAGTATAGCCTTGAGAGACATCACATTTAAATAACGCGAAATAGTATAACATGTAATAATTAGTATAAACAAATTGAAAAAAAATCACGCTTGGAGCATAGATTATGAAACAATTTCCAGCACACTGAGAATAGCCTCGATAGACATCGTCTTTAAATAACGCGAAATAGTATAAATCCGTAAACAAATTTAAAAAAATCACGCGTGGAGCGCAGATTATGAAACAATTTCCAGGCCATTGAGAATAGCCTCTATAGACCTCATCTTTAAAAAACGCGAAATGGTATAAATCCATAAACAAATTCAAAATAATCACGCGTGGAGCGCAAATTGTGAAACAATTTCCAGCACATTGAGAACAGCCTCGATAGACATCTCCTTTAAATAACGCGAAATATTATAAATCTGTAAAAGAATTGAAAAAAAAAATCACGCTTGGAGCATGGATTGTGAAACAATTTCCAGCACATTGAAAATATTCTCCATAGACATCGCCTTTAAGTAACGCAAAATAGTATAAATCTGTAAATAAATTTTTAAAAAATCACGCGTGGAGCACAGATTATGAAACAATTTCCAGCACATTGAGAATAGTCTCGAAAGACATCGCCTTTAAATAACGCGAAATAGTATAAATCCGTAAACAAATTGAAATAAAAAAAAATCACGCTTGGAGAATAGATTGTGAAACAATTTCCAGCTCATTGAAAATAGTCTCGATAGACATCGCCTTTAAATAAAGGGAAATGGTATAAATCCGTAAACAAATTCAAAAAAATCATACGTGGAGCACAGATTATGAAACAATTTCCAGCACATTGAGTATAGCCTTTATAGACAGCAACTTTATATAACGCGAAATAGTATAAAATGTAATAATTAGTATAAACAAATTGAAAAAAAATCACGCCTGGAGCATAGATTGTGAAACAATTTCCAGCACATTGAAAATAGCCTTGATAGACATCGCCTTTAAATAACGCGAAATTTTATAAATCCGTAAACAAATTGAAAAAAAAAATCACGCTTGGAGTATAAATTGTGAAAAAATTTCCAGCATTTTGAAAATAGTCTCGATAGACGTCGCCTTTAAAAAACGCGAAATAGTATAAATCCGTAAACAAATTTAAAAAAATCACGCGTGGAGCACAGATTATGAAACAATTTCCAGCACATTGAGTATAGCCTTGAGAGACATCACCTTTAAATAACGCGAAATAGTATAAAATGTAATAATTAGTATAAACAAATTGAAAAAAAATCACGCTTGGAGCATAGATTGTGAAACAATTTCCAGCACATTGAAAAGAGCCTTGATAGACATCGCCTTTAAATAACGCGAAATTTTATAAATCCGTAAACAAATTGAAAAAAAAAATCACGCTTGGAGCATAGATTGTGAAACAATATCCAGCACATTGAAAATAGTCTCGATAGACATCGCCTTTAATTATCGCGGAATGGTATAAATCCGTAAACAAATTCAAAAAAATCACTCGTGGAGAACAAATTATGAAACAATTTCCAGCACATTGAGAATAGCCTCGATAGACATCACCTTTAGATAACGTGAAATAGTATAAATCTGTAAAAAAATTGAGAAAGAATCACGCTTGGAGCATGGATTGTGAAACATTTTCCAGCACATTGAAAATAGTCTCGAATGACATCGCCGTTAAATAACGCGAAAAAGTATAAATCCGTAAATAAATGCAAAAAAATCACGCGTGGAGCACATATTATGAAACAATTTCCAGCACATTGAGAATATTCTCGATAGACATCGCCTTTAAATAACGCGAAATAGCATAAATCAGTAAACAATTTTTTAAAAAAATCACGCGTCTAGCCCAGATTATGAAAAAATTTCCAGCACATTGATAATAGCCTCGATAGACATCACCTTTAAATAATGCGAAATAGTATAAATCTGTAAAGAAATTGAAAAAAAAATCACGCTTGGAGCATAGATTGTGAAACAATTTCCAGCACATTGAAAATAGTCTCGATAGACATCGCCTTTAAATAATTCGAAATAGTATAAATCTGTAAAGAAATTGAAAAAAATAAAATCACGCTTGGGACACAGATTGTGAAACAATTTCCAGCACAATCAAAATAGTCTCGATAGACATCGCCTTTAAATAACGCGAAAAAGTATAAATCCGTAAATAAATGCAAAAAAATCACGCGTGAAGCACAGATTATGAACGTAATTCCACCACATTGAGAATAGTCTCGATAGACATCACCTTTAAATAACGCGAAATAGTATAAATCTGAAAACAAATTCAATAAAATCACGCGTGGAGCACAGATTATGAAACTAATTCCACCACATTGAGAATAGTCTCGATAGACATCACCTTTAAATAAAGGGAAATGTTATAAATACGTAAACAAATTCAAAAAAATCACGCGTGGAGCACAGATTATGAAACAATTTCCAGCACATTGAGAATAGCCTTGAGAGACATCACCTTTAAATAACGCGAAATAGTATAAAATGTAAAAATTAGTATAAACAAATTGAAAAAAAAAATCATGCTTGGAGCTTAGATTGTGAAACAATTACCAGCACATTGAAAATAGCCTCGATAGACATCGCCTTTAAATAACGCGAAATTTTATAAATCCGTAAACAAATTGAAAAAGAAATCACGCTTGGAGCATAAATTGTGAAACAATTTCCAGCACATTGAAAATAGTCTCGATAGACGTCGCCTTTAAAAAACGCGAAATAGTATAAATCCGTAAACAAATTCAAAAAAATCACGCGTGGAGCACAGTTTATGAAACAATTTCCCGCACAATGAGAATAGCCTCAATAGACATCGCCTGTAAATAACGCGAAATAGTATAAAGACGTAAACAAATTGAAAAAAATCACGCGTTGAGCACAGATTATGAAACAATTTCCAGCACATTGAGTATAGCCTTGAGAGACACCACCTTTAAATAACGCAAAATACTATAAAATGTAATAATTAGTATAAACAAATTGAAAAAAAAATCACGCTTGGAGCATAGATTATGAAACAATTTCCAGCACACTGAGAATAGCCTCGATAAACATCGTCTTTAAATAAAGCGAAATACTATAAATCCGTAAACAAATTAAAAAAATCTCGCGAGGAGCGCAAATTGTGAAACAATTTCCAGCACATTGAGAACAGCCTCGATAGACATCCCTTTTAAATAACGCGAAATATTATAAATCTGTAAAAAAATTGAAAAAAAAAAATCACGCTTTGAGCATGGATTGTGAAAAAATTTCCAGCACATTGAGAACAGCCTCGATAGACATCGCCTTTAAATAACGCAAAATAGTATAAATCTGTAAATAAATTTTTAAAAAATCACGCGTGGAGCACACATTATGAAACAATTTCCACCACATTGAGAATAGTCTCGATAGATATCACCTTTAAATAACGCGGATTAGTATAAATCCGTAAACAAATTAAAAAAAAATCTCGCGTGGAGCACAGATTTTGAAACAATTTCCAGCACATTGAGAATAGTCTCGAAAGACATCGCCTGTAAATAACGCGAAATAGTATAAATCCGTAAACGAATTGAAATAAAAAAAAATCACGCTTGGAGAATAGATTGTGAAACAATTTCCAGCTCATTGAAAATAGTCTCGATAGACATCGCCTTTAAATAAAGGGAAATGGTATAAATCCGTAAACAAATTTAAAAAAATCATGCGTGGAGCACAGATTATGAAACAATTTCCAGCACATTGAGAATAGCCTCGACAGACATCGCCTTTAAATAACGCGAAATAGTATAAAGACGTAAACAAATTGAAAAAAATCACGCATTGACAACACATTGTGAAACATTTTCCAGCACATTGAGTATAGCCTTGATAGACAGCACCTTTAAATAACGCGAAATAGTATAAAATGTTATAATTAGTATAAACAAATAGAAAAAAAAATCACGCTTGGAGTATAAAATGTGAAACAATTTCCAGCACATTGAAAATAGTCTCGATAGACGTCGCCTTTAAAAAACGCGAAATAGTATAAATCCGTAAACAAATTAAAAAAAATCACGCGTGGAGCACAGATTATGAAACAATTTCCCGCACAATGAGAATAGCCTCGATAGACATCGCCTGTAAATAACGCGAAATAGTATAAAGACGTAAACAAATTGAAAAAAATCACGCGTTGAGCACAGATTATGAAACAATTTCCAGCACACTGAGTATAGCCTTGAGAGACATCACCTTTAAATAACGCGAAACAGTGTAAAATGTAATAATTAGTATAAACAAATTGAAAAAAAATCACGCTTGGGTCATAGATTATGAAACAATTTCCAGCACACTGAGAATAGCCTCGATAGACATCGTCTTTAAATAACGCGAAATAGTATAAATCCGTAAACAAATTTTAAAAAATCTCGCGAGGAGCGCAAATTGTGAAACAATTTCCAGCACATTGAGGACAGCCTCGATAGACATCACCTTTAAATAACGCGAAATATTATAAATCTGTAAAAAAATTGAAAAAAAAAGTCACGCTTTGAGCATGGATTGTGAAAAATTTTCCAGCACATTGAAAATATTCTCGATAGACATCGCCTTTAAATAACACAAAATAGTATAAATCTGAAAACATATTCAATAAAATCACGCTTGGAGCACAGATTATGAACCTAATTCCACCACATTGAGAATAGTCTCGATAGACATCACCTTTAGATAAAGGGAAATGGTATAAATACGTAAACAAATTCAAAAAAATCACGCGTGGAGCACAGATTATGAAACAATTTCCAGCACATTGAGAATAACCTTGAGAGACATCACCTTTAAATAACGCGAAATAGTATAAAATGTAAAAATTAGTATAAACAAATTGAAAAAAAAAATCATGCTTGGAGCATAGATTGTGAAACAATTACCAGCACATTGAAAATAGCCTCGATAGACATCGCCTTTAAATAACGCGAAATTTTATAAATCCGTAAACAAATTGAAAAAGAAATCACGCTTGGAGCATAAATTGTGAAACAATTTCCAGCACATTGAAAATAGTCTCGATAGACGTCGCCTTTAAAAAACGCGAAATAGTATAAATCCGTAAACAAATTCAAAAAAATCACGCGTGGAGCACAGTTTATGAAACAATTTCCCGCACAATGAGAATAGCCTCAATAGACATCGCCTGTAAATAACGCGAAATAGTATAAAGACGTAAACAAATTGAAAAAAATCACGCGTTGAGCACAGATTATGAAACAATTTCCAGCACATTGAGTATAGCCCTGAGAGACATCACCTTTAAATAACGCGAAATAGTATAAAATGTAATAATTAGTATAAACAAATTGAAAAAAAAATCACGCTTGGAGCATAGATTATGAAACAATTTCCAGCACACTGAGAATAGCCTCGATAAACATCGTCTTTAAATAACGCGAAATAGTATAAATCCGTAAACAAATTTAAAAAAATCTCGCGAGGAGCGCAAATTGTGAAACAATTTCAAGCACATTGAGAACAGCCTCGATAGACATCACCTTTAAATAACGCGAAATATTATAAATCTGTAAAAAATTTGAAAAAAAAAGTCACGCTTTGAGCATGGATTGTGAAAAAATTTCCAGCACATTGAGAACAGCCTCGATAGACATCGCCTTTAAATAACGCAAAATAGTATAAATCTGTAAACAAATTTTTAAAAAATCACGCGTGGAGCACAGATTATGAAACAATTTCCACCACATTGAGAATAGTCTCGATAGATATCACCTTTAAATAACGCGGATTAGTATAAATCCGTAAACAAATTAAAAAAAAATCTCGCGTGGAGCACAGATTATGAAACAATTTCCAGCACATTGAGAATAGTCTCGAAAGACATCGCCTGTAAATAACGCGAAATAGTATAAATCCGTAAACGAATTGAAATAAAAAAAGTCCTTCCGGCCAGTGCCGGGAGGAAGAGGTAGCTTTCATAATCCTTTTTTAAAAAAAGCCAACTTATATCATGCAAACACACGAAGCTCAATTTAGTGGAAACCGAATATAGGAGATTCAATACTAATTTTTATCAATATAATGAATGAGAATTTCGCGAAATTAGTCAGCTTTATCCAAGCTGCTTTTCTTTAAAGTAACTTATATTTGACTGCCAAATTCGGCAATTTCTTAAAGTGCCTGTTATTTTAAGACAACATGGTGGATGAGGCTAAGCAGTGAACTTGGTCGAGACCTTAGTAAATGCTGTGCACATGCTCACTCACATCGGAATCGGTTAATATATAGGAGTGCTGTTGCATGCAAAAAATCAGATTTTTCTCTAATTTTTTTGCACCTCACTTTAAATATGTATATATATTTTAATTTAATGGCCGCCATTTTGAAACAAGATGGCTGATGAATCTGGCCAGCGAACTTGGTCGAGGTGTTGATGTATACTATCCACATGCCTTCTTACATCGAAATAGGCGAATACGTGTGTTATCGCGTGACAAATACAAGATCGTTTCAAAATGTTAGCCATGCTAGAAATTCAAAGTGCTATAAATCAACCATTTTTTAAGATATCAACAAAAGAACAAATTTTGAGAAACAAAAACTGCTCCGGAATCTTTGTATCAAGGCCAAACACATAAAAAAAATCTTTTTCATTTTCCAATTTTTTAATACCTCATTTTGAATTTTAAATTTAATTTTTTTTTAAATGGCAATCCTTTTGAAACAAGATGGCGAATGAAGCTGGCCAACGAACTCGGTCGAGATATTGGTATGTACTATGTACAGACCAAGTTACATCCAAATAGGTTCATAAATACGCCTGCTATCGCGTGACAAAAATCAGGTCGTTTTAAAATGTCAGACACAAGAGAAATTCAAAATGCTATTACTCAGCCATTTTTTTTAGATATAGACGAAAGAAAAACTGTTCCGGAATCTTTGTATTAAGGTCAAACACATACAAAAAAAATCTTTTTCATTTTCCAATTTTTTGGTATCTCATTTAAATTTTTTTATTTCTTTAAATGGCCGCCATTTTGAAACAAGATGGCGGATGAAGCTGGCCAATGAACTCGGTCGAGATATTTGTATGTACTATGTACACACCAAGGTACATCCAAGTCGGTTCATAAATACGCCTGTTATTACGTGAGAAAAATCAGGACGTTTCAAAATGTCAGCCACGCTAGAAATTCAAAATGCCATAACTCAGCCATTTCTTAAGATATAGACGAAACAAAAACTGCTCCCGAATCTTTTTATCAAGGTCAAACACATAAGAAGAAAATATTTTTTCAATTTTCAATTTTTGGTACCACATTTCAAATTTAAATTTTTCTTAAAAATTTAAATGGCCGCCATTTTTAAACAAGATGGCGGGTGAAGCTGACCAACGAACCCGGTCGAGACATTGGTATGTACTATGTATAAACGAAGTTACATCTAAATCGGTTCATAAATACGCCTTTTATCGCGTGACAAAATTCAGGACGTTTCAAAATGTCAGCCACGCTAGAAATTCAAAATGCTATAATTCAGCCATTTTTTAAGATATAGACGAAACAAAAACTGCTCCGAAATCTTTGTATAAAGGTCAAATACATAAAAAAAAATATTTTTCCATTTTCAATTTTTTGGTACCACATTTCAAATTTAAAATTTTTAAAAATATTTTAAATGGCCGCCATTTTGAAACAAAATGGCGGATGAAGCTGGCCAACGAACTCGGTCCAGAGATTGGTATGTACTATGTACACACCGAATTACATCCAAATCGGTTCATAAATACGCCTTTTATCGCGTGACAAAATTCAGGACGTTTCAAAATGTCAGCCACGCTAGAAATTCAAAATGCTATAACTCAGCCATTTTCTAAGATATAGACGAAACAAAAACTGCTCCGGAATCTTTGTATAAAGGTCAAATACATAAGAAAAAAATATTTTTCTATTTTTAATTTTTTGGTACCACATTTCAAGTTTTAAATTTTTTAAAAATTTTAAATGGCCGCCATTTTGAAACAAAACGGCGGATGAAGCTGGCAAACGAACTCGGTCGAGACATTGGTATGTACTATGTACACACCGAATTACATCGAAATCGGTTCATAATTACGAGAGTTACAGTGTGACATAGGTCAGATATATATATATATATATATATATATATATATATATATATATATATATATCAATTTTGAACGGAGGGTGGTTTCGGGGTCTGGGGGTCATGATCGATGAAAATATACCAAAATTTTTTGAAATCGCTTTCCTCCGAACGGCTGCAATAGGTAGCTTTTTTGTAAAGAAAGCTACCTAAAAAATCACGCTTGGAGAATAGATTGTGAAACAATTTCCAGCTCATTGAAAATAGTCTCGATAGACATCGCCTTTAAATAAAGGGAAATGGTATAACTCCGTAAACAAATTAAAAAAAAAATCATGCGTGGAGCACAGATTATGAAACAATTTCCAGCACATTGAGAATAGCCTCGACAGACATCGCCTTTAAATAACGCGAAATAGTATAAAGACGTAAACAAATTGAAAAAAATCACGCGTTGACAACAGATTGTGAAACATTTTCCAGCACATTGAGTATAGCCTTGATAGACAGCACCTTTAAATAACGCGAAATAGTATAAAATGTAATAATTAGTATAAACAAATAGAAAAAAAATCACGCTTGGAGTATAAATTGTGAAACAATTTCCAGCACATTGAAAATAGTCTCGATAGACGTCGCCTTTAAAAAACGCGAAATAGTATAAATCCGTAAACAAATTAAAAAAAATCACGCGTGGAGCACAGATTATGAAACAATTTCCCGCACAATGAGAATAGCCTCGATAGACATCGCCTGTAAATAACGCGAAATAGTATAAAGACGTAAGCAAATTGAAAAAAATCACGCGTTGAGCACAGATTATGAAACAATTTCCAGCACACTGAGTATAGCCTTGAGAGACATCACATTTAAATAACGCGAAAGAGTGTAAAATGTAATAATTAGTATAAACAAATTGAAAAAAAAATCACGCTTGGAGCATAGATTATGAAACAATTTCCAGCACACTGAGAATAGCCTCGATAGACATCGTCTTTAAATAACGCGAAATAGTATAAATCCGTAAACAAATTTAAAAAAATCTCGCGAGGAGCGCAAATTGTGAAACAATTTCCAGCACATTGAGAACAGCCTCTATAGACATCACCTTTATATAACGCGAAATATTATAAATCTGTAAAAAAATTGAAAAAAAAAGTCACGCTTTGAGCATGGATTGTGAAAAAATTTCCAGCACATTGAAAATATTCTCGATAGACATCGCCTTTAAATAACACAAAATAGTATAAATCTGTAAATAAATTTTTAAAAAATCACGCATGGAGCACAGATTATGAAACAATTTCCAGCACATTGAGAATAGTCTCGATAGACATCTCCTTTAAATAACGCGAAATAGTATAAATCTGAAAACATATTCAATAAAATCACGCGTGGAGCACAGATTATGAAACAATTTCCACCACATTGAGAATAGTCTCGATAGACATCACCTTCAAATAACGCGGATTAGTATAAACCCGTGAACAAATTTAAAAAAAATCACGCGCGGAGCACAGATTATGAAACAATTTCCAGCACATTGAGAATAGTCTCGAAAGACATCGCCTTTAAATAACGCGAAATAGTATAAATCCGTAAACGAATTGAAATAAAAAAAAAATCACGCTTGGAGAATAGATTATGAAACAATTTCCAGCACATTGAGAATAGCCTCGATAGACATCGCCTTTAAATAACGCGAAATAGTATAAAGACGTAAACAAATTGAAAAAAATCACGCGTTGACAACAGATTGTGAAACATTTTCCAGCACATTGAGTATAGCCTTGATAGACAGCACCTTTAAATAACGCGAAATAGTATAAAATGTAATAATTAGTATAAACAAATTGGAAAAAAAATCACGCTTGGAGCATAGATTGTGAAACAATTTCCAGCACATTGAAAATAGACTCGATAGACATCGCCTTTAAATAACGCGGAATGGTGTAAATCCGTAAACAAATTCCAAAAAAAATCACGCGTGGAGCACAAATTATGAAACAATTTCCAGCACATTGAGAATAGCCTCGATAGACATCACCTTTAAATAACGCGAAATAGTATAAATCTGTAAAAAAATTGAAAAAAAAAATCACGCTTGGAGCATGGATTGTGAAACAATTTCCACCACATTGAGAATAATCTCGATAGACATCACCTTTAAATAACGCGGATTAGTATAAATCCGTAAACAAATTCAAAAAAAATCATGCGCGGAGCACAGATTATGAAACAATTTCCAGCACATTGAGAATAGTCTCGAAAGACATCGCCTTTAAATAACGCGAAATAGTATAAATCCGTAAACGAATTGAAATACAAAAAAAATCACGCTTGGAGAATAGATTTTGAAACAATTTCCAGCTCATTGAAAATAGTCTCGATAGACATCGCCTTTAAATAAAGGGAAATGGTATAAATCCGTAAACAAATTTAAAAAAATCATGCGTGGAGCACAGATTATGAAACAATTTCCAGCACATTGAGAATAGCCTCGATAGACATCGCATTTAAATAACGCGAAATAGTATAAAGACGTAAACAAATTGAAAAAAATCACGCGTTGACAACAGATTGTGAAACATTTTCCAGCACATTGAGTATAGCCTTGATAGACAGCACCTTTAAATAACGCGAAATAGTATAAAATGTAATAATTAGTATAAAAAAATTGAAAAAAAATCACGCTTGGAGCATAGATTGTGAAACAATTTCCAGCACATTGAAAATAGCCTCGATAGACATCGCCTTTAAATAACGCGGAATGGTATAAATCCGTAAACAAACTCAAAAAAATCACGCGTGGAGCACAAATTATGAAACAATTTCCAGCACATTGAGAATAGCCTCGATAGACATCACCTTTAAATAACGCGAAATAGTATAAATCTGTAAAAAAATTGAAAAAAAAATCACGCTTGGAGCATGGATTGTGAAACAATTTCCAGCACATTGAAAATATTCTCGATAGACATCGCCTTTAAATAACGCGAAATAGTATAAATCTGTAAATAATTTTAAAAAAATCACGCGTGGAGCACAGATTATGAAGCAATTTCCAGCACATTGAGAATAGTCTCGTTAGACATCGCCTTTAAGTTAGGCGAAATAGTATAAATCTGAAAACAAATTCAATAAAATCACGCGTGGAGCACAGATTATGAAACAATTTCCAGCACATTGAGTATAGCCTTGATAGACATCACATTTAAATAACGCGAAATAGTATAAAATGTAATAAATAGTATAAACAAATTGAAAAAAAAATCACACGTGGAGCACAGATTATGAAACAATTTCCAGCACATTGAGAATAGTATCAATAGACATCGTCTTTAAATAACGCGAAATAGTATAAAGATGTAAACAAATTAAAAAAAATCACGCGTTGAGCACAGATTATGAAACAGTTTCCAGCACATTGAGTATAGCCTTGATAGACATCACATTTAAATAACGCGAAATAGTATAAAATGTAATAAATAGTATAAACAAATTGAAAAAAAAATCACGCTTGGAGCATAGATTATGAAACAATTTCCAGCACACTGAGAATAGCCTCGATAGACATCGTCTTTAAATAACGCGAAATAGTATAAATCCGTAAACAAATTAAAAAAAATCTCGCGAGGAGCGCAAATTGTGAAACAATTTCCAGCACATTGAAAACAGCCTCGATAGACATCACCTTTAAATAACGCGAAGAATTATAAATCTGTAAAAAAATTGAAAAAAAAAGTCACGCTTTGAGCATGGATTGTGAAACAATTTCCAGCACATTGAAAATATTCTCGATAGACATCGCCTTTAAATAACGCAAAATAGTATAAATCTGTAAATAAATTTTTAAAAAATCACGCGTGGAGCACAGATTATGAAACAATTTTCAGCACATTGAGAATAGTCTCGATAGACATCTCCTTTAAATAACGCGAAATAGTATAAATCTGAAAACAAATTCAATAAAATCACGCGTGGGGCACAGATTATGAAACAATTTCCACCACATTTAGAATAGTCTCCATAGACATCACCTTTAAATAACGCGGATTAGTATAAATCCGTAAACAAATTCAAAAAAAATCACGCGTGGAGCACAGATTATGAAAAAATTTCCAGCACATTGAGAACAGCCTCGATAGACATCGCCTTTAAATAACGCAAAATAGTATAAATCTGTAAACAAATTTTTAAAAAATCACGCGTGGAGCACAGATTATGAAACAATTTCCAGCACATTGAGAATAGTCTCGAAAGACATCGCCTGTAAATAACGCGAAATAGTATAAATCCGTAAACGAATTGAAATAAAAAAAGTCCTTCCGGCCAGTGCCGGGAGGAAGAGGTAGCTTTCATAATCCTTATTTAAAAAAAGCCAACTTATATCATGCAAACACACGAAGCTCAATTTAGTGGAAACCGAATATAGGAGATTCAATACTAATTTTTATCAATATAATGAATGAGAATTTCGCGAAATTAGTCAGCTTTATCCAAGCTGCTTTTCTTTAAAGTAACTTATATTTGACTGCCAAATTCGGCAATTTCTTAAAGTGCCTGTTATTTTAAGACAACATGGTGGATGAGGCTAAGCAGTGAACTTGGTCGAGACCTTAGTAAATGCTGTGCACATGCTCACTCACATCGGAATCGGTTAATATATAGGAGTGCTGTTGCATGCAAAAAATCAGATTTTTCTCTAATTTTTTTGCACCTCACTTTAAATATGTATATATATTTTAATTTAATGGCCGCCATTTTGAAACAAGATGGCTGATGAATCTGGCCAGCGAACTTGGTCGAGGTGTTGATGTATACTATCCACATGCCTTCTTACATCGAAATAGGCGAATACGTGTGTTATCGCGTGACAAATACAAGATCGTTTCAAAATGTTAGCCATGCTAGAAATTCAAAGTGCTATAAATCAACCATTTTTTAAGATATCAACAAAAGAACAAATTTTGAGAAACAAAAACTGCTCCGGAATCTTTGTATCAAGGCCAAACACATAAAAAAAATCTTTTTCATTTTCCAATTTTTTAATACCTCATTTTGAATTTTAAATTTAATTTTTTTTTAAATGGCAATCCTTTTGAAACAAGATGGCGAATGAAGCTGTCCAACGAACTCGGTCGAGATATTGGTATGTACTATGTACAGACCAAGTTACATCCAAATAGGTTCATAAATACGCCTGCTATCGCGTGACAAAAATCAGGTCGTTTTAAAATGTCAGCCACAAGAGAAATTCAAAATGCTATTACTCAGCCATTTTTTTTAGATATAGACGAAAGAAAAACTGTTCCGGAATCTTTGTATTAAGGTCAAACACATACAAAAAAAATCTTTTTCATTTTCCAATTTTTTGGTATCTCATTTAAATTTTTTTATTTCTTTAAATGGCCGCCATTTTGAAACAAGATGGCGGATGAAGCTGGCCAATGAACTCGGTCGAGATATTTGTATGTACTATGTACACACCAAGGTACATCCAAGTCGGTTCATAAATACGCCTGTTATTACGTGAGAAAAATCAGGACGTTTCAAAATGTCAGCCACGCTAGAAATTCAAAATGCCATAACTCAGCCATTTCTTAAGATATAGACGAAACAAAAACTGCTCCCGAATCTTTTTATCAAGGTCAAACACATAAGAAGAAAATATTTTTTCAATTTTCAATTTTTGGTACCACATTTCAAATTTAAATTTTTCTTAAAAATTTAAATGGCCGCCATTTTTAAACAAGATGGCGGGTGAAGCTGACCAATGAACCCGGTCGAGACATTGGTATGTACTATGTATAAACGAAGTTACATCCAAATCGGTTCATAAATACGCCTTTTATCGCGTGACAAAATTCAGGACGTTTCAAAATGTCAGCCACGCTAGAAATTCAAAATGCTATAATTCAGCCATTTTTTAAGATATATACGAAACAAAAACTGCTCCGAAATCTTTGTATAAAGGTCAAATACATAAAAAAAAAATATTTTTCCATTTTCAATTTTTTGGTACCACATTTCAAATTTAAAATTTTTAAAAATATTTTAAATGGCCGCCATTTTGAAACAAAATGGCGGATGAAGCTGGCCAACGAACTCGGTCCAGAGATTGGTATGTACTATGTACACACCGAATTACATCCAAATCGGTTCATAAATACGCCTTTTATCGCGTGACAAAATTCAGGACGTTTCAAAATGTCAGCCACGCTAGAAATTCAAAATGCTATAACTCAGCCATTTTCTAAGATATAGACGAAACAAAAACTGCTCCGGAATCTTTGTATAAAGGTCAAATACATAAGAAAAAAATATTTTTCTATTTTTAATTTTTTGGTACCACATTTCAAGTTTTAAATTTTTTAAAAATTTTAAATGGCCGCCATTTTGAAACAAAACGGCGGATGAAGCTGGCAAACGAACTCGGTCGAGACATTGGTATGTACTATGTACACACCGAATTACATCGAAATCGGTTCATAATTACGAGAGTTACAGTGTGACATAGGTCAGATATATATATATATATATATATATATATATATATATCAATTTTGAACGGAGGGTGGTTTCGGGGTCTGGGGGTCATGATCGATGAAAATATACCAAAATTTTTTGAAATCGCTTTCCTCCGAACGGCTGCAATAGGTAGCTTTTTTGTAAAGAAAGCTACCTAAAAAATCACGCTTGGAGAATAGATTGTGAAACAATTTCCAGCTCATTGAAAATAGTCTCGATAGACATCGCCTTTAAATAAAGGGAAATGGTATAACTCCGTAAACAAATTAAAAAAAAAATCATGCGTGGAGCACAGATTATGAAACAATTTCCAGCACATTGAGAATAGCCTCGACAGACATCGCCTTTAAATAACGCGAAATAGTATAAAGACGTAAACAAATTGAAAAAAATCACGCGTTGACAACAGATTGTGAAACATTTTCCAGCACATTGAGTATAGCCTTGATAGACAGCACCTTTAAATAACGCGAAATAGTATAAAATGTAATAATTAGTATAAACAAATAGAAAAAAAATCACGCTTGGAGTATAAATTGTGAAACAATTTCCAGCACATTGAAAATAGTCTCGATAGACGTCGCCTTTAAAAAACGCGAAATAGTATAAATCCGTAAACAAATTAAAAAAAATCACGCGTGGAGCACAGATTATGAAACAATTTCCCGCACAATGAGAATAGCCTCGATAGACATCGCCTGTAAATAACGCGAAATAGTATAAAGACGTAAGCAAATTGAAAAAAATCACGCGTTGAGCACAGATTATGAAACAATTTCCAGCACACTGAGTATAGCCTTGAGAGACATCACATTTAAATAACGCGAAAGAGTGTAAAATGTAATAATTAGTATAAACAAATTGAAAAAAAAATCACGCTTGGAGCATAGATTATGAAACAATTTCCAGCACACTGAGAATAGCCTCGATAGACATCGTCTTTAAATAACGCGAAATAGTATAAATCCGTAAACAAATTTAAAAAAATCTCGCGAGGAGCGCAAATTGTGAAACAATTTCCAGCACATTGAGAACAGCCTCTATAGACATCACCTTTATATAACGCGAAATATTATAAATCTGTAAAAAAATTGAAAAAAAAAGTCACGCTTTGAGCATGGATTGTGAAAAAATTTCCAGCACATTGAAAATATTCTCGATAGACATCGCCTTTAAAAAACACAAAATAGTATAAATCTGTAAATAAATTTTTAAAAAATCACGCATGGAGCACAGATTATGAAACAATTTCCAGCACATTGAGAATAGTCTCGATAGACATCTCCTTTAAATAACGCGAAATAGTATAAATCTGAAAACATATTCAATAAAATCACGCGTGGAGCACAGATTATGAAACAATTTCCACCACATTGAGAATAGTCTCGATAGACATCACCTTCAAATAACGCGGATTAGTATAAACCCGTGAACAAATTTAAAAAAAATCACGCGCGGAGCACAGATTATGAAACAATTTCCAGCACATTGAGAATAGTCTCGAAAGACATCGCCTTTAAATAACGCGAAATAGTATAAATCCGTAAACGAATTGAAATAAAAAAAAAATCACGCTTGGAGAATAGATTATGAAACAATTTCCAGCACATTGAGAATAGCCTCGATAGACATCGCCTTTAAATAACGCGAAATAGTATAAAGACGTAAACAAATTGAAAAAAATCACGCGTTGACAACAGATTGTGAAACATTTTCCAGCACATTGAGTATAGCCTTGATAGACAGCACCTTTAAATAACGCGAAATAGTATAAAATGTAATAATTAGTATAAACAAATTGGAAAAAAAATCACGCTTGGAGCATAGATTGTGAAACAATTTCCAGCACATTGAAAATAGACTCGATAGACATCGCCTTTAAATAACGCGGAATGGTGTAAATCCGTAAACAAATTCCAAAAAAAATCACGCGTGGAGCACAAATTATGAAACAATTTCCAGCACATTGAGAATAGCCTCGATAGACATCACCTTTAAATAACGCGAAATAGTATAAATCTGTAAAAAAATTGAAAAAAAAAATCACGCTTGGAGCATGGATTGTGAAACAATTTCCACCACATTGAGAATAATCTCGATAGACATCACCTTTAAATAACGCGGATTGGTATAAATCCGTAAACAAATTCAAAAAAAATCATGCGCGGAGCACAGATTATGAAACAATTTCCAGCACATTGAGAATAGTCTCGAAAGACATCGCCTTTAAATAACGCGAAATAGTATAAATCCGTAAACGAATTGAAATACAAAAAAAATCACGCTTGGAGAATAGATTTTGAAACAATTTCCAGCTCATTGAAAATAGTCTCGATAGACATCGCCTTTAAATAAAGGGAAATGGTATAAATCCGTAAACAAATTTTAAAAAATCATGCGTGGAGCGCAGATTATGAAACAATTTCCAGCACATTGAGAATAGCCTCGATAGACATCGCATTTAAATAACGCGAAATAGTATAAAGACGTAAACAAATTGAAAAAAATCACGCGTTGACAACAGATTGTGAAACATTTTCCAGCACATTGAGTATAGCCTTGATAGACAGCACCTTTAAATAACGCGAAATAGTATAAAATGTAATAATTAGTATAAAAAAATTGAAAAAAAATCACGCTTGGAGCATAGATTGTGAAACAATTTCCAGCACATTGAAAATAGCCTCGATAGACATCGCCTTTAAATAACGCGGAATGGTATAAATCCGTAAACAAACTCAAAAAAATCACGCGTGGAGCACAAATTATGAAACAATTTCCAGCACATTGAGAATAGCCTCGATAGACATCACCTTTAAATAACGCGAAATAGTATAAATCTGTAAAAAAATTGAAAAAAAAATCACGCTTGGAGCATGGATTGTGAAACAATTTCCAGCACATTGAAAATATTCTCGATAGACATCGCCTTTAAATAACGCGAAATAGTATAAATCTGTAAATAATTTTAAAAAAATCACGCGTGGAGCACAGATTATGAAGCAATTTCCAGCACATTGAGAATAGTCTCGTTAGACATCGCCTTTAAGTTAGGCGAAATAGTATAAATCTGAAAACAAATTCAATAAAATCACGCGTGGAGCACAGATTATGAAACAATTTCCAGCACATTGAGTATAGCCTTGATAGACATCACATTTAAATAACGCGAAATAGTATAAAATGTAATAAATAGTATAAACAAATTGAAAAAAAAATCACGCGTGGAGCACAGATTATGAAACAATTTCCAGCACATTGAGAATAGTATCAATAGACATCGTCTTTAAATAACGCGAAATAGTATAAAGATGTAAACAAATTAAAAAAAATCACGCGTTGAGCACAGATTATGAAACAGTTTCCAGCACATTGAGTATAGCCTTGATAGACATCACATTTAAATAACGCGAAATAGTATAAAATGTAATAAATAGTATAAACAAATTGAAAAAAAAATCACGCTTGGAGCATAGATTATGAAACAATTTCCAGCACATTGAGAATAGCCTCGATAGACATCGTCTTTAAATAACGCGAAATAGTATAAATCCGTAAACAAATTAAAAAAAATCTCGCGAGGAGCGCAAATTGTGAAACAATTTCCAGCACATTGAGAACAGCCTCGATAGACATCACCTTTAAATAACGCGAAGAATTATAAATCTGTAAAAAAATTGAAAAAAAAAGTCACGCTTTGAGCATGGATTGTGAAACAATTTCCAGCACATTGAAAATATTCTCGATAGACATCGCCTTTAAATAACGCAAAATAGTATAAATCTGTAAATAAATTTTTAAAAAATCACGCGTGGAGCACAGATTATGAAACAATTTTCAGCACATTGAGAATAGTCTCGATAGACATCTCCTTTAAATAACGCGAAATAGTATAAATCTGAAAACAAATTCAATAAAATCACGCGTGGGGCACAGATTATGAAACAATTTCCACCACATTTAGAATAGTCTCCATAGACATCACCTTTAAATAACGCGGATTAGTATAAATCCGTAAACAAATTCAAAAAAAATCACGCGTGGAGCACAGATTATGAAACAATTTCCAGCACATTGAGAATAGTCTCGAAAGACATCGCCTTTAAATAACGCGAAATAGTATAAATCCGTAAACGAATTGAAATAAAAAAAAATCACGCGTGGAACACAGATTATGAAACAATTTCCAGCTCATTGAAAATAGTCTCGATAGACATCGCCTTTAAATAAAGGGAAATGGTATAAATCCGTAAACAAATTTAAAAAAATCATGCGTGGAGCACAGATTATGAAACAATTTCCAGCACATTGAGAATAGCCTCGATAGACATCGCCTTTAAATAACGCGAAATAGTACAAAGACGTAAACAAATTGAAAAAAATCACGCGTTGACAACAGATTGTGAAACATTTTCCAGCACATTGAGTATAGCCTTGATAGACAGCACCTTTAAATAACGCGAAATAGTATAAAATGTAATAATTAGTATAAACAAATTGAAAAAAAAATCACGCTTGGAGCATAGATTGTGAAACTATTTCCAGCACATTGAAAATAGCCTCGATAGACATCGCCTTTAAATAACGCGAAATTTTATAAATCCGTAAACAAATTGAAAAAAAAATCACGCTTGGAGTATAAATTGTGAAACAATTTCCAGCACATTGAGAATAGCCTCAATATACATCGCGTTTAAATAACGCGAAATAGCATAAAGACGTAAACAAATTGAAAAAAATCACGCGTTGAGCACAGATTATGAAAGAATTTCCAGCACATTGAGTATAGTCTTGAGAGACATCACCTTTAAATAACGCGAAATAGTATAAAATGTAATAATTAGTATAAACAAATTGAAAAAAGTCCTTCCGGCCAGTGCCGGGAGGAAGAGGTAGCTTTC